>JAIPRM010015262.1:0-10260 GCA_025469315.1 Stegophylla sp. TES_Ste_2020
CAACTATAAAATCATAATACATAAATAACTGGCTATATATACTACACACTTGTTCATTTGTTACTGCACATTCGATATTTGCTACTACACACTGTGTGTGCTACTGCACACAATTTTAGGCCATGGTATACGGATATAAGGTCTATTAATCTTAACTTCCGTAGTTTATTGAGGTTTATTTTTTTATAGATAAAGAATATTATAATCTTGTATTTTGCATCTTTATTTTAGTCTTTCTGTACTTTTGTTGCCATAATATTATAATAATAATTATTAATTTTGTTATGAATTCTATAAAAGTATTATTTCGTCTATATTTATTTATTCAAGTGATACTATAGGTCAGGCCCATACGCAATGGAAGGGTTTTGGGGGCCGGGGTTCAAACCCCTTCCATTGGCTTTTTACTTAATTTTTATTTATGTTATATAAAGTCATAGACTGATTTTCACTCTTAAGAACGGCTGAATTTCATGATACATGGTGCTAATAATTAAACCTTATAGAATAATCTTAGTATGAATAAAAAAAAACACCTTTATTTATGGTAATGCAAATGATAGAGAGTAGACTATATTTAATGTATTGAAATCAAAATTCAAACCATTTGTTTTAGAATAATTATTCAAATTTGTTAGGGATATTATAGGTATATACAATAATATATTACCTATAATATGCATATTAAAGTTATGGTTAATTTTATAATTATAAATTTAAATTTTGATTAAATGTTTTCGAATAAAGATTAATTTTGTCGATTCATAATAATTACATACTATACGTAAATAACTAAATATGTATCCGAGAGACTATTTTCCTTAATACTTAAATTTGAATATTTTAAAAACTATTCGTTCGAATTTTGATTTCAATGTATCAAATTCACATTGTCAGAGGACATCCTTAAGGTGACATGAAAAGAAAGTTATGAAAAACATAGTTTTTATTATAGGAATTTGGACATTCCAAAAAAATAAATTCAAATTTTTGTATCGTTATGGCCAAAAAAGGGATGAAAATGCTTATGGTATCGCCCAATATGATACATCAATTTTACATGATATTAAAAAAAAAAAAAATTAAAAATTAATATACATTGAAATTAACATTTCAATATTATCTTGTATTTTACATTTTTTAAAACATCCCCCTTGAGCAAATTCTGCGCACGGGCCTGCTATAGGTATTAATTTATTTCGCGTTCATTCATCAAAAACGATTCTGTAATTATAAGTACTAAAATTGATTAAATATACAATCAATGGTACAAATAAAACTTATTTTTTAGAAATAATAATTTTTCTATAATACTTATAAATCTAAATAGTTATAACTATTAATTATTTATTGGAAAAATAACCATGAAACAAGTTTTATCATTGTGGAAGTAAGATAGTATAGCATATTTTGAAATCGTATATTCATATTATTATAGTAATTATTGTTGAGGAGTAATCAAGTTTTTCCGTGAGTACTTTCTTTAAATTTTAATACATTTTCAAAAACATTTAATACGCTTTAAATTTTAAAGGCAAAAATAATCTCTGTTTTATTATTCTAAGTTTATTTAAACACAATAAATAAAGACGAATTATAAATTAACTAAAATAGTATTTCCGTCATATTTAAGGAGTTGGATGAACCAATAAGCAATGTCTTACAAGTTGTGGAACCATCGGAGGCAACTTCTCGAGTAGCTTATAACTATAAAGACGGGTCTTTTGGGCCGTATGTAAATACTCTTCCGTATATTACACTTATTGAATTGGAGACTACATTACTCCATAGTGATTCACAAAATACAAATGTACAAAACGGTATTGAATTTTTTTTTTTCTTTGTAGAATAAGCCCTTTTCAACCATATTTTGTTATAAAATAGTTAATAATGTAAAATTTTAAATGTATTATAGAGGCAACAGAAGATCTAGGGAACAACAGTAATGAAACTGCACCTGAAGAAGTAAAAGAAGATAGTGACCATGATAAGGATGATCAAACAAATAATGTGGATGAAAACGTCGATGCACGAATGCAAGAAGAAGCGGAAGATGGCGACAGTGAAGGTGAAGGGGATGAAGAGGCAGAAGGCGGAGAAGAGATAGATGAAGAAAAAGCTTCGAAACCAAAAGCTGCATCAGATTCTGATGACGAAGCACAAGTAGCTACAAAAGAAGAGTCTACAACCAATACAAATTCATCGGCCAAACAAAGAAGTGCGCCGAAGAAGCTGATGAATCAATTTAATTTCTTCGAGAGATGTGCACTTACAGAAGAAATAATTTTAAGAGTAATGCAGTGTAATATATGTTTTGTTAATTGTTATATAATATTATAATAAGTTGTATATTTTAGGATAAAGAAGTTCAAACGACACCGCCCACGAAACATGATTTTTGTACATATGCAACACAATGGATTATTTATGACGCCTATAATGAAGACTATTTAAGACAGCAGGAAGAAAAAGAAAAAGAAAAAAGAGATAAAATAGCTGTGCATGCAAATAAGAAAAGCGTTAGTAAAAAGAAAAAAAATGATGTAACTGAAGATCAAACAGAAAAAAATATGTTAATAACAGCAAAACTATTAGAAAGAATTATCAACCTAAATGCAATGGACGCCATAGCTCAAGGTATATTAATTTTAAAATACAATTTTAGAATCTGTATTATAAATTGTTTACAACATTACAGTTGTACTGTAATGTAACTTAATTTTACTTTTTCGGAACTCTATATATATATATTATATACATATATGTGTATATATTATTTTTAGATTTTCGGTATTATGAGGACCCAGCTGATCAATTTAGAGGCAGGGAAGGAACTTTACTTCCACTATGGACAATGACATATGATAAAGCTGAAAATTTGCATGTAACTGATATTAGTTGGAGTCCTGATTATTTTGACTTGTTCGCAGTTACACTAGGAACTCGTGAGTTACATACATCTACTTCATTATAATTAGTTTTATCAAAAAATTTATCAAATCTTAGATACCTTACAAAAAAAAAAAAAAAATAGTAATAATAATAATGAAGTACCTAAAATAACTAAATAAAAATTACGTTTTTACTAAACAAAATCATTTTCTACTTTTTCAGTGAAACGTACATTGATATTTAAATCATTTTTCAAACACGATAAATATCATGCTCAAATAATATATTGTATTTTTAATGCTAAATAATTCTTAAAATTTAAAATAAGCGTCAATAGATGTAAAAATCACTAGTAATTAACAGGGAAATTTTTATTTGAACGCATTTAAATCGATTATGATACGCATCCTTTGAAAATTATGATTACGCGAAGCACGAAGAATATTATTTTACTCTTTTTTTTAATTGCAGCTCTGGGTCATATGCCATTAACTGTTAGTCCAGATATAGGCTATGTATGCTTATGGTCTTTAAAGAATCCATCATATCCTGAATACATAAACCAGACACATTGTGGAGCGATGTGTTTAGATTTCCATCGAGATCACGGATTTCTCTTGGCCGTTGGATTCCACGATGGTCATTTAGCTGTGTATAACGTTAGTTTGCCAACTAAAGAAGCCCAGTATATGACGGAAGCAGTAAATACTAAACATATGGCTTGTGTAAGACAGGTAAGTTTTTATTTTTTTTAATTTCTGTTTTTACAATGATGTTTATTTTTTTTTCTGTGTACACATTTTCGTATTGAAATACTTGTTCAAAAATTTCAACCAGCAACTTTTTAAATCTGGATTTACCTCTAGATGGTACTTTGGAAGGTCATATTTCAAAATTCTCAAAAGCTTTTCTAAAATTTGGGAAAAACTACCAAAACTTAAGAACGCCTTTAAAATTTTTTTTTTTTTTTTTTAATTCGAACTTTATGAAAATTTAAATATATTGTATTTAAATGCATGAAAAATATTTGTATGAAAGAAAATTTTTAATATAATTATTTTTTTTTTGTAATTTTATTTTCTGGTATTCGATTAATAGTGGAATATAAAATTGGCCGAGAAAAAAATACATTTTTTTAACTTTATAATTTTTGAGTAAAATTGTTTTGTACAAATTAAAACTCTGCTAAGAATCTTTTTATTGAAGAAATTATTTATCTCTCCTTTAAAATTTAACACCCCCACTAAGTCCCATTTGAAGAATACCTGTGGTGCGAAGTATGACCGGTATCTTAAATATGAAATCCTATTAAGATGACTAACCTTCTTATTTAGATTCTAAACGAAGTGAAGTTTATTACATTATTATAGTATATTACAGTGATGTTTATTTTTTTTTATTATTATTTTTTTCTTTTTTTTCTGTGAACACAAATTTCGGACATTTTTTTTCTCATTTAATATTTTTTCCTTTATTTATTAAATTAAAAAAAAAGAAGTAAAGTGAAGCAAAGTAAAGAGAAGTAAAGTAAAGTAAAGCGAAGTAAAGTAAAGTAAAGGCAAGAAAGCCGGACATACTTCACACCACGGATATTCTTCTCTCTTTGGGTCAGATACTCTTGGTAAGTGTGTTGAAAATGACGACCATTATTGATCTTTATATTATTAACTTCTCTCGTTCAGAATCGGTTCTTTAAAAGAAATGATTTATTGTTTCTTTAAAATTTCACAAACCCACTTAGAGTTTCTGACCCGAGGAGTGAAGAATATCCGTGGTGCGAAGCATGTCCGGCTTTCTTGCCTTTACTTTACTTTTTACAAATTTATATGTTAGTTATTAACATATTAATCATAATAATGTTAATACTTATGTATTAAATATCAACTGTTACAATTTATTTATTTGTGCATTGTATATAATATATATTTATAGGAGAGAAAGCTTCAGTTAATTTCTAAAAAGTATTTATATAGTAACGCGATTTAAACATTGTATTTAGGTAGTTTGGATGAAAGATTTGCCCGATGGTGAGTTAAATTTTTTTTCTATATCTGAAGATGGAACAGTTTGCAATTGGTTACTTATGCAAAGTGAAATGTCAAAAACCATTATTGTTACATTAAATTTAGATATAGAACCACAAATAACTCTTGGTGGAATTAGTGAAACATTAATTGGTAATTAATTTATTTTCAATATAAGAATATTTTAATTGAAGATTAATTAATTTTTTTAGGTAGGGGTACAACAATTGCATTCCATCCTGAAAATAATGGAATATACTTAGTTGGAACTAATGAGGGCTATATATTTAAATGTAATACAGAGTGGAGTTCCTTCTTTATGCAAACATTTAAAGCTCATGAAATGACTATTTATAGAATTGATTATAATAAATTTGATCCAAATATTTATTTATCATGTAGTGGTGATTGTACAGTTAAAGTTTGGGAAGATAAATCTGAGTAAGTAATGGCGTTAGAGTTATTTAAAATTACCATATAAAAATTATTTTAGATTAAACAAACTGAAACTGTAATGATATTATATCTTCTCTTTAAGTATAAAAACACTTATAAAATATATTATTATGATATAAGTTTTAATTTTAAATATATATTTATATACATACAACATATCCTATCATTTTTAAAATGATGGTTTAACTAGGATACATATTTTGTGGGGTGGCCAGTCACTAACATATTTATTTGATTGATTTAGCCCCCCCTCACCCCCCCCAAAGTGAATTAGCTTTAAGAAATTTAAAAAAAACGGGGGACTTAGCATCTTCCCAAAAAACCGCCCCTCCTTATTGCACCTATAATGAATTAAACGATGAGATTTTCTTGTATACACATCAATATATTATATGAACTTGAAAACTTAAAAATCAGTACTACCGCTAATAATGTCATGCGCGACTTTTAAAAACTTGTGTCCTTAACTTTGAAATTTCTTTACTCATTTTAATTTATTTTTAAAGAAAATAAATGATTTGACTTAAAATATTCATTGTTATATCGTATAATAATATGGTCTATCCTAATTCATTATTTTTATTTAATTAAAGTGTACCACTTTTGATATTCGATTTACTATGGAGCGTAGCAGACGTTCTTTGGTCACCGTTCTCTAGTACAGTGTTTGGAGTTATAACCGAAGATTGTGATGTAGTATTTTATGACTTGGATGCAGATAAATATAAAAACATATGTTGTCAACCAGTACAACCCGAGAGTCAATACCAGCTTACTAAATTGGCATTTAATTGGCGAATGCCAGTAATAATCGTCGGTAGCTCAAAGTAATCACCAAAATATATAGAGTGATTCATTAAGCATGTTCATCTCATCTTTTGGCCGTAAAAATGTAAATTTTTTTTGGATGTTGAAATTACTATAAAAACTATGTTTTGCATACCTAACTTTTTTTTTTCATGTCACTTTAAGGATGTCATGTGGTGACACAAACTTTTTTTCAAATGCCATTCACCTAATTTAACTGCGGAATTGTATTCTATTCATTTTTTTTTATGAATTTTGATGTACTGAAATATTTGAACCAGTGATTTTTGAATTATACAAATTTAACTATTAAGGATAATATAGTTTCTTCGGTACATTATAGGTACACAATAAATTACTTATTTCAAATATGTACAATATCATATTCATAATATTACGGATAATTAATAATTATGAATCTAAATTTTGAATATGTATTTCTGATTAAATTGTAACTGTGTAGGCTCATTATAATTACGAACTACATAAATAACTAAATATGTGTTCAATCGACTATTATCCGTAATACTGAAATTTGAATTATTTAAAAATTACTCGTTCGAATTTTGATTACAATACATAAAAATGCACAGAAAAATTACATGAGTGTGATTCCGTAGTTAAAATAGGGGGGGATGTAATTTGAAATAAAGTTTGTCACCACAGGACACCATTAAAGTGATATGAAAAAAAAAGTAATGTGATACATAGATTTTATAGTACATTGAATATTCCAAAATAAAAAAAGTGTGTATTTCGCACTTTGGGGTGTTCTTCTCACCTCGGGTGAGATACTCTTGACTCAAAATTAATCAAATTTTTTTAAAATTTTTATGAAATGTTTTTGTGACTATTTTTAGTACCTGATGAAAGTTTCAAGTTTCTATCTATATTATTTTTGAAGTTATGTTAAAAAACAATTTTGAAAATTTCGGTAATAGCATATTATGCCATTTTTTTTTCAATTTTTCTTCAAATTTTCTGCGATTATGAAAAAAGTTTTGAAAAATTTCAAAAATGTCCGTTTTATTAAATCATTTGGGTGTGATTTAGGATCTATATAGATACTAATTGAAACTTGTGGACAACTATTTCTGTACGAAAAAGTGTTCTCCAAATAAGAAAAAAAAAATTTAAATAATAAATAAACTTCATTGTGAAATCATAAGTTTTGCTCTGCTCAGAATCTAAAATCCAAATTTTTGCACTTTATCGGCCAAATAAGTGGGTGAACAATAATCACACTGTATATTAATTATGCTTTAATGTAATGTTTATAATCATAAAATGTATGATTACGTAAGAAGACATGTTTTTGGGGTTTTAGAAGTACGACTGTTGCTTTAAAAATGTCACCTAATCTCCGACTGGTCATGAAACCTCCGAAAAAAGGTAAGCATTACACAACACAAATGTTGGAGTTAGAAAAGTTACACAAAGCTTTGGATTCAACTCGTGAACCAGATACTTTGGTGGTTCCTGCTGACGACGATACAACTGATTCCTAAATATTAAATGTATGCGATTTGAGCTCAACCTTGTATTAGTTTTTTTTTTTTTTTTTTGTCAAATGCGAATAGTTCACAGCATAGCTATTTTTGAATGATTTTAAGTTCTGAATGTACCTAAATACTAATAGTAATTTCAAGTAGTAACTAAAATAAAATAATTTTTCATATGCATATTATAAATTAGTAAACATAACTATTATATATACTATATAGTATGCCTATATTATATATACATTACGAGTATATTTGTTTAATTTATGTAATTATTTGGTACTGTTATTATATATGTATGATAGTTATATAATATGTAATTTAGTTTTAAATTATTGTTTAAATTTAAATATGTTTGTTAATCTAATTTATAATTGCCTAAATGTATATAATAATATAATATGTGAAATATTTTGGCGTAAGAAAATTTTGAAAATGTGAAAAAAAATATTTGGGAATGTTTTTCTATTACTTTTTTTTTTTCTACTTTTCTCAGTTAATAATGTAATAAATGTAATATAAAAGTGGTCGAGTGAAAAATATATATATATTTTTTTTTATCATAACAATTAAACTTCATTATTTTTTAAGTTAAATTGTATTGATAAACTGAAGCTCCACTCAGAATCGTCTTATTGAAGAAATTATTTATTGTTCCATTAAAATTCAATACAAGATTATCTCACTCGAGGAGATAAGAATACCCAAGGTGCGAAGTTTGTCCTTTTTAAAATTATGGCTCAAATAATATCGGTTAATCCAAATAATGACAGATTTATTTTCCTTTTTTTTTTTTTAAATCCTATATTATATACCAGTATACTTATATAAAAGTTAACTTACATTTACATTTTTGTAAAAATCAGTTGTAGCAATTTTTGATTACAAGAGCTTTAAACTTCAAAATACGGAAAAATTATTCATTTTCACGAGTATTTAAATTGACATAAATTATTATTCTTTTATTACAACTAATGTTGCTTAAATATTGAAAATTTCAACAATACCTTATCATTGGCAAATTTTGGACAGAATGTAAGTATGAAACAAATTGTTAAACATAATAAATATAAAACTGACATATACACAATATGTGTATACATCCATATTTTGTATTACTCTAGTGCAGATGTACCCAAACTGTGGGTCGTGACCCAAAAGTGGGTCGTGACCCAAAAGTGGGTCGCGATTAAATTTTTAGTGGATCGCATTAAATTTTAGTTTCTGAGTGAAATGAAGAAGCTATTTTTTTACAATGATTTTTTTTTTTCAGTAAACACTTTTTTGTATAGAAATATTTTCTCAAAAGTTCCAATCAAGAACTTTTTAAATCAGAATTTTCCTCTAGATGGTACTTTAGGGTGATTGTTATTATTCAAAAATTCTCAATAGATTTTCAAAATTCGAGATAAACTGCTTTAAATTAGACAAAAATTTAATTAAAACTTTATGGAAATTTAAATATAGACTTAAGACAATAGTATGAAAAATATTTTTGTAGAAGAATTTTTTTTTTTTTTGAGCAAAGAATCCCCATAAGTCTGACTTTTTAAATGTATAATAATTTCTTCTTTTTTTTTTGTAATATTCGTTTAAACGTATATATTTATATATAATTTTAGCACTTGTTACACATTTTTTGTAATAAATAAATGAGTAATTATAGTTGTACATATTATTCGACAAAAATTTAAATATTAAATGATTTTTTTTTATTCAGAATCTTATGTTTTTCATTATTCAACAAGCAAAAAAGCAAAAAAATGGACATTTGGACTAATTGTCGTAGGTCATTAAAATTAAAAAAATGACCTAAATGGATCATACGAAAAAAAGTTTGGGAACCTCTGCTCTAGTGTCTCTATCCACCTATCCTAATTCCTATACTTAGTTTATAATTCACACCCGCGTTTTAGATTCTGAATGAAGTGAAGAAGCTAGTGTTTTTTACAATGATATTTACTTTTTTTTTATTTATTTTTTTTTCTGTGTACAACTTTTTGTATGGAAAAACTTGTCCAAAAGTTTCGATCAGTAATTTTTTGAAACCGGATGTGCCTCTAGATTGTACTTTAGAGAGGTCATTTTTTCAGTTCCTCAATTCTTCAATTTTTTTTTTTTTTGGAAAAAAACTTCCCAAAAATTGACAAAAACTACTCGGAAACCATCATTTTTTGATCTGAACTACGTATATGAAACATAGATAGAAAATAATATAAGAAGGATTTTAGCGCAAGAAAATTTTGAAAATGTGAAAAAAAAATTTTGGACATTTTTCGAACATTTTAGATTTTGTACGAAGTGAAGAAGCTAGTGTTTTTACAATGATGTTTATTTTTTATTTTTTTATTTATTTTTTTTCCTGTGTACAACTTTTTGTATAGTAATACTTGTCCAAAAGTTTCGATCAATAACTTTTTGAAACTCGATTCGCCTCTAGATTGTACTTTAGAGAGGTCATTTTTTGAATTTCTCAATTTTTCAATGTTTTTTTTTGGAAAAAACTACTCAAAATTTGACAAAAACGACTTGAAAACCATTATTTTATGAAAATTAAAACATAAATAGAAAATCCTATA
>JAIPRM010015264.1:0-10259 GCA_025469315.1 Stegophylla sp. TES_Ste_2020
TCCGGTTTCAAAAAGTTATTGATCGAAACTTTTGGACAAGTATTTCTATACGAAAAAGTGTTAACAGAAAAAAAAAAATAAAAAAAAATAAATAAATAAACATCATTGTAAAAACACTAGCTTCTTCGCTCCCCTCAGAATCTAAAATAAATTCAAAATTTAAATTGTAAAAAAATAGATTTTTTTTTTTAGTCGTAGGTAATCCGAACCGCTGCAATCAACTTGCGCTCATCATATCTTTTTTGTAGCCCATTGCCCACATGCGTCCGAAATCATAGGCCCATATGTTGCCGAAATATTTTTAACAAAAACGCTTCAAAATCAATCAATGTTGCTGATTTTTCTTTTCGACTTACTTCTCAGAAAGAACATTATACATACATACACACAACATACATACATATATATATTTAAAATATTTCCCAAATTACCCAAATTGCTGTATTCGATTTCATACATAATATACCTATAATCATATCAATAATCGCCATTTTTAGCTACAGAAATCCCGTAAAACAAATAAATATGAATGTAATATCTTTATAGTTTATACACCTACAACATAAATAAATAATAAATATTTAATTATGTATGATAAATAATGAATTAAAACGTTGAACTTTCTTTATTTCAAATTATTCTTCAATAATTCGAGATCTAGCTAAATTGAAACGTTTTTAATTAATAATTGAATTTTTAGCTTAGTCCTGTGAATTTGGATTTATCTGAAATCTACTGTAGACACATTTCTTGTTATGCTCAAAATTAATAAAAAATATATATACGTGAATCATAATGGCAACGTTGCATGCGAAATGGGCGCAAATGACTTATAAATTGACAGTATCTTGTCTTTCTGGCGTATCTGTCCACATCCCTCAAGGCGCATTTGGGCTACTGTAGGGCGCAAATGGGCTAATCCCTTTTCCTCCCTCTAGTCCGGATTAATAAAAATCTTTTGTACTCTGTATGTTACAATACTGCTATACTTTAAAATAATCAACAGATGTCGCATATTTACGTTATTTAGTATGTAAAATGTATTGTAGTGTGCGTATTTGTCCTAAAAATGAAATTGCCAGTAACAAAAAACTTATATTTGCATACTTGCAGATGAGATACTTTTCAAGATTTTGTAGGAGAGATTGAAGAATTTATTTTTAAAACAACCTAAATGTTAACTTCTTATTTCAAATTAATTTTTTAAACTATAATAATTAGTGTATTCTCATCTTTTAAGGAATATAGTCAAGTCACGATAACTGAAACCACTATAATTATAAAATTGTGATAAATAGCTTAGTCGAAGTATATTTTTATATCTGTTATATCTCGGTATTCTAGGTACTTCGTTTTCGTTCAAATATTTTTCAATAACTGATACCAATAAGCAAACGTACTTTCATGAACTAAGGTAACTCTATTTATGGTATTAACTGCCAAAGACGATAACTGTTATCATCTAACAATTTGTCCATATTACTCTTTGTCGAGCTATGATATGAACAGCAATTTTGTGAGAAAAATTTTGCCTTTATCGGTACTCGGTAGTATATTTAATGACTTTGTAAAAAAAAATTTAAGGACAACTTATGAGATTTAAGGATTTTTTATCAGCAAATTTATGGATATTTTCAACTTTTCATGAAATTTTAAAATTATATTTCGCTTCATAACTCGAAGTTTTGATTTAATTTTGATAAATTCGAGTTAATTAATTAAAAGTTGAAAAGTTAATTAGTGTTAAAAAGTGAATTTTTATTCCCATTTAACTTCGAGTTATCGCGACTCGACTTTAATAAAATTATAATTGTATTTAATAATAAATAACTTCTTTTAAAATTCAATGTGTCAATAATTGTAACAATATTTAATAAATACATATTAATGTCTCGAAAAATATATAAGTCGAATTAATTTTTGTCTTCTTTAAAAGTCGAGTTATCGAGATTGTATATGAAATGATAAAGGGTGTATACGGAATACTCCACAACACTAGTTCACTATGCATAAATTATTGTTAATTTTTGCCTCCATTTTTCACTTGGAATACATTATGTGAATCAGCATTTTCAACATAATAAATCACAAATACTGAAAGAAAATCGACGCTCAAAGATACTTATATAAAATAAAATACGCATAACTTTGTCAGGTTATTCATCCTGCACGAATTAAATACCTATATGTTCAGTTTACCAATTTCAAATATCATATTGATTTTTTTTATTTTCTTATAATTATTATTTTTTTTTCATTAAAATAGTAAAAACTGTGGATTTGTTAATGAAGTAAAATTATATTTTTGTTTTGGTAACGTGTAAAATAAATACGATAATTTACGTAAATGTGTAATTGATTTGTTATGTTTTAAAAACAGAAGGTCTATTAATTGGTTTAAGTGTGTAGCAATTTATTTGATTTGAAATTAGGGAATCGTTGTGAAAAGAAAGTTAAAAACAATGGACTTGTACGTAAGGCCCCATTAAAAACGATTTTGCTTTTCAATGTTGCGTGCGTTTCGCAATTTTAAACGTGCGAGTACAACGGCGATTTAGGTGGAGATGGTTCGGCGCTTTTTCGTGCGTTTTCGCTCAGTTTCCTAATTTGTTCGTTTGATGTTCGGCGGTTAACAAAATTACATTATAGCGTGGCCGAAAAAGGCTGCTGGCTGTAAGTGCTGCATTGGTTGATGTCGTTTTACGTGTTGTTTGATAACTGATTCTGACTAGCTTTTCGAACACTGCCGTATGAGCGAATGAATTATTTTAGAATTTTGATTGAAAGCGAATGAATTATTTTAGTCGCTATATGGAGTAAAATTGAAAAATATTACATAAACTTAAGAAAAATAATCTACATGTAGAAGAACTTACATTAAGATAAAATATTTCAATAATTTTAATTACAAGATTAATATCTACTCAAACAAATATAGAAAATGATATTTATTTTTTTGTAAGAATATGATATAAGTAATATATAATACATTCATGCACTTATTTTGATTGATAATTCTTATAGAATAAAACTTAAAATCATAAAAACTTACTTTAAGCAAACAATTTACTAAATTAAAATTTGACGGCGTCTTTTAGTTTTTATTAACACTACAATTAGTTTTAATATCAAGCAAATAGTATGCAATATTATAAACAATACTTAAAAATAGAATAATAATACTTGAAATAGGAACAACTTTTATATTTTATTGATTTAACCAATATGCATTACTAAAATATTTCTAAGCGCACACCCATCACTAGCATCTACGAGCTGTCATTGCTAGTTGTTGTAAATATTTAAAGCTTTTAATATTTTATTTTGTTGAAATAAAGTTGAAATTTGTTTTTGATAAATCTCCTTTTTATTTTTATTTATGACAGTTAAAATCATAACATTATAAAAATAAAATAAAAAAAGTATGTACTTCGCTCGTCGGGTGTTCTTCGCACATCGCGTAGGATACTCTTGTCGGGTGTTTTTGAATTTTAAAGAAACGATAAATCATTTCTTCAATAAAACGATTCTAAACGGAGCTTCAACTAATACACAATAATAATTATCAGTTTTTTCAAGCGCTGTACAAATGTTATACAGAGTGAAATTCGTAAACCATTAGTGTGATGACGTGACATTTTATATGGACCTAAATTATATATTATATGCCTAAATATGAGCATCATCAAGGATTGAAAATTAAATAAATAAAGTAATTCATTAATTCTTGGTGAATATTATAGTATTATTATAAACACTGAATGGTATGTAACTATTTATTAATAAATATGAAACACAAATCACTCTGTAAAAACAATCGACATAGTCTATAAATAATAAAAACAGTTCGGTTGGAGAAAATAGTACCGTGATAACGAATTACATTTAGCGATGACTAATTGGCAGTCGGTGCCAAGTGTATCGTATTTTATATCGCCGAAAAATACATTAGATAAGCGAAAAACATTACCTACCATTGTTTGTACTTTCTCCGATTTTTTTTTTCAATCAAATCTTTGTAAAATGATTAATTCTTTGTTCGCTCAAAGTTTTGTTACAACAAAATATTTGCAAAAAAATTCTCTATCTAAGCACCAAGTTTCAAAAAAATCGGTCAAACTTATTTTCTTTTGTGTTCGTTAAAGTGTGTAATTTTAGGTAAAACTAACGAATTTCGTCAAAATTCTAACTTTAAACGGTTATAGAGAAAAAAGTTGACCAACGATTTTTAAGATTTTTTCAGGTCAATAAGACATATATGCTAGTGAGATTATATTAAATTTTCAAATCATAAAATCAAAAGTAAAAAATTGTATTACATAAAAACTAACATAAAATGTAAATTTCCAAAATTTTCAAAATGTTGTACTAAACTCAAAATTAATCAAATCTTTTAAAAATTTTTATGAGATGTTCTCGTGATCATTTTTAGTAATTAGTGGAAGTTTCAAGTGCCTAGCTGCATTATTTTAGAAGTTATGTTAAAAATCAATTTTCAATTTTACAAAAATTCCGGTAGTAGTATATTTTGCCATTTTTTATCAATTCTTCGTTAGATTTTCCGTATTTTTAAAAAAAGTATTAAGAAATTCGAAAAATGACCTCTTTAAAGTACCATTCGGGTGTGATTTTGGATCTATAAAGTTACTGATCGAAACTTTTGGACAAGTATTTCTATACGAAAAAGTGTTTACAGGGAAAGAAAAAATAAAAAAATAAAGTAAACATGATTGTAAGAACATAAGTTTCTTCACTTCGAACAGAATTTTAAGTACACTACTGCTCAAATCCTTAAGGATTTGAAATCAAACGAAAATTTGAGTTCGAACTACAGACATCTACATTTTATTTAACTACATTTTTATAGTCTACCCACTATAATTATTAGCTATAACTGAATATTATATGGCTTAATAGAACTTACGTATTATTATGGTTCATTTGTGTGCAATTATATAAAATATTTTTTTTAATTTGGAAATAGTATTATAAAGATAATGATACGAAAAAGTTTAAAAAGGGACGTTTCGAGTGAAGGAAGAAAGCAATTTTTTTGTTCTTATTAAAATATATTGGTCATATGGGGCAATTAGGATAAAAAAAATGGGGAAGGAAGCAAACATGTTTATTTGATTAATATTGCCCAATGCATATAATATGTAACTTATTTATAATTATTTACGACCTTTTTTCTCTTTGAAATTAGAATAAACCTATACATACTATATGAAATATACCCCTTCAAAATACGCCAAAGTAAATATGTTTTCGTTGCATAATATCATATAGGGTTTGTTTTGGTTTTTGAATGCAATTAAGGGCTCGAATCGTTTTAAAACTTTGTGTACTATTGCAAAATCAATCAAAATATCTGTTCTGACTACTTCTATTGGATTATTTATCAAAATACCACTTCCATCAGCCAAATAAACACAAATTTATTATCTAAACAGTACCTCATAATTATAATGATAGTTTGGATTTCAATTCGTCACCTGGGTTTGTTTTTTTATACATAAATTATTATTTTTTCAATTTATTGAATATGCGCGTAGATACACAATATATATAAATATATATATATATATATATATATATATATATGTATATCATGGCACTTAAAGATTTAAAGATAAATTATTATTATTTTGCTTGTACGTTATGTACTTTTTACCATCATAATATTAATATTATGATTTTACGATTGTTTTATTAACTATAAATTTGTTATACAATTTAAATATATATCAGAAGATGTAAGATAATAAAATGTTATTCGTATACTTAATGATATTATTAAAAATATCTGGAGTACCATTCGTTGATAATATATAAACTTATTTTTAGTAGATTTGATTCTATTATCAAATTTACAATTAGGTAAATAATTTAGTTGTAATCTAGCCGAAAAACAAAAATTTAACTTAGGTTTATAGAAAATATCTGAGTTTTTAAATGATTCTTTAACATATTTTGTCTCGACTGCAAAATACTTATATTAATATTTAATGCATTGAGTTGGGTATTGTATTTAAGAGTAGTCATAGGTACAAATAGGGGTGTTAATGGGGGAAAGAAGGGACTAAGCTCTCACAAAATCATTCAAAGCCCTCCCAGGTTTTTTGAAATATGTATAATGTTAATACCTTTGAAGGGAAAAATCAAATAAATAAACACGTTAACCCCCCCCCCCCAAAAAAAAAAAAAAAAATGTTAGGCAGTCCTAATTGCACATTATGTGAGTAGGACTTAATTCGGAAAATTACATTTAAAAAGGAAAGGAAAAAAAGCAAAGCTTTAAAAATAGAACAACATATACAAACTTCTTGCTGCAAAAAAAACCTGCTCAAAAATATATTGATATTATTACTATCCAAATTTTAGATTCTGAACAGAGCGATGAATCTTATGATTTTAAAATTATGTTTATTTTTTCATTTTTTTAAAAAAATTTTTTTCTCTTTCTATGAATACTTTTTCGTATAGAAATACTTGTCCAAAATTTTCGATCAGTAACTCTATAGATCCGAAATCACACCTAAATGGTACTTTAAATAAGTTATTTTTCAAATTCCTCAATAATTTTTCCAAAGACGTGGAAAATCTATCGAAAAATTGACAAAAAACAAAAAATATGCTACTAACGGATTTTTTAGGAATTTTTTTCTAACATAAATTCAAGAATAATGTAGCTAGAAACTTGAAACTATCGGCAACTACTAAAAATGGTCACAAGAATACTACATTAAAATTTTTAAAACATTTTATCAATTTTGAGTTAAGCATAGTAGGTACTTTGAAAATATTGGAAATTTCTCGTTTTTGTTAATTTTTGTATGGTAAATTTTTAATTTTTTAATATTTAATATGAACTCGGAAACTGTTTTATTTGAATCCAAATTTTATGAAAATTTAAACATAGGTAAATAATAATATGATAAATATTTTGCCGCAAGAAAATTTTGAAAATGTGAAAAAAAATTTTGAAAAGTCAAGTATAGTAAAGTAAATCAATGGTATGTAAAGTTTAGGCAAGAAAGTCGGACATACTTCGCACCACGGATATTCTTTGCTCTTCGGGTCAGATAATGTATTAATGTTGGTGTGTGTATTGAAAATGACAACTATTATCGTTCTTTATATTATTAACATATTTCGCTCAGAATCATATTATTGAAAAATGAATTGTTTTTTTTTAATTCAACTCACCCTGCACCCACCAAGAGTATTCGACCCGAGAAGCAAAGAAGAATACCCATGATGCTAAGTATGTCTAGCTTTCTTGTCTATACTTTACTTTTTATATCTAGTTTACAGTTTATCAGTTTAGAGAATTAAATATTTTAATAACACTAATATTTGTCAATTTGTCATTCATTTTTTTGTCGATCAACGTGCTGAACGTATTTTAAGTACTAAGTATTCATTTATTCAAATAGATAATTATTAATATGAACCAATTGTAGGAATTTTTAGGAATCATGAAGTAATAATGAATCAATGAGTCATTAATTATTATATAATATTAATATTACTTAAACAATTCAAAATATTGTTTTTATTTTTATTTTAAAAATATACAAAAACATGCAAAATAAATCAGTTATATCTTAATTAAGTTATTACGTATTACAAGATAACTAGTAAAGTTTAAAAATGTATTTATAACTAAGTTTGAAAAAGTTTATTTTATTTTAGAACTTTGATTAGTTTTAAGTTTCAGTTAGCTATTCTAAAAATATTATCAACATATAATTGGTATTAATATTTTCTGAAATTAGTGATTTTTACTTGTTTCTTTTTGCCCTCGCTAAAACCCATAATTATCTATTCAGAAGTAGCAACTGAAATGCCATTACATTATACAATATACATTAAATTTAGAGGCATTTATAACTCATATTCTAGCTACTATTCTTAGCTCATTTTTATCAGCCGAATTTCTACAAGCAAAGTGTATGCTCGGTTATGCTATCATGAAAGGCAAAAACATTATCTGTGTATTTAGTGTTTGTAAGTCAGTTTTGTTCACAGTAGCGGATTCAGGGGAGGGGCACAGGGGCATAAGAGAATCGATTTTCTATTGACAATTTTTTTTTGTAATTACGAGTATCATATAAAAGAAAAATACAGTATATAAGAATAATATTAAAGTATATTCATATTTAGAAGCGACCTAGGTGGCCATCAGTTTTCGTCGGTGGTGGACAAGTAACGCCTATCGGATCCTCCACTACGCCGAGTCTATGGTGTCGTAATGCCAGGGTCGGACTGGGCCGGTGAGATACCGTGTAAAACTCGATGAATCGTACAAAATAATTGATGTATAGGTGGGATTCAAATTTAATCTTCCAGTTTTTAACTTTTATTTTTAAACGAATATGTTTAATACGCCCGTGATAATTATATTAATTCTTATATATTTTGGACTAATATATTGAGAAAATTTAAGCCAAGATGATTTTAATTTCATGTTATAATAAAAAAAGATCTTTTTTAGTACCATTTTTTATACATATAAGTATGTTTATATTAAATTTTCAACTCTTTTATATACGTACATCATAATTTTATGAAATAATAACTTGCAAAAAATGAGAAATTTTCAATTTTTTCAAATTTCTATACTTATACCAATTTTGAAATTGATCAAATGCTTTTGAAATATTTATCAAGTATGTGCGTGACTATTTTTAGTAGTTAGTGAAAGTGTTAATTGTATTAAATATTGCCAATTTTGTTTGAAAATCAAAGTATGTATTATTAATTATGATTCAAATTATAATAAATAAAATGTTTAAATATTACTCGGTAATAGAACAATTACATCTTATAATATATATCACTTGTATATCAAAGGCTTTTTATTTTAAATTATAAAATTCATATGTGCCCCCCCCCTATTAAAATATTCTAGATCCGCCACTGTTTGTTCACATTATATTATTATAATCTCCGAGCGAATTATAAACGTTTTCAAGTTGTTATATATTTTAATTAATCATAACTCGTTTACCAATTGAAAATATCATAAAACGATAACACACAAACACGGATAATAATGTTTTAAATTTCAAATATGATAAAAGGCGTCTTTTTACTGTAATATTAAAACCAAAAACACAAAATTGATTCTATTGAATACGATTTGGCCAGGTATAAGCATTGCTTAGATGGCAAAAGGCGGTTATTACTATTTTAATCCTCCTTAAAAATTGATGGTGACGTTATACAATGCATTTCTGTATTATATTCTGTGGCGGTTTTAAACGTTAGCTGTGCGGGTGACTTACGGCCTCGCACCACATAGGGCTTCATACATAACCACAGCACAATAGTTCTTGTAATTTATATGAGATAATTTTGTTTTAAATACACTTACTTTTTCCTAGAATTATCGTAGACATTACTGCATCACTATAAATACTTGCTAATAATATTGAAACGAAAGTAAATCATTATTTTATGTAATAAAGACCAGTTTCTGACAAATTTTAACTTTAAACAGTTATAAAATCATAACTTGAGTTAAGATTTTTGAGATATTTTCAAAAGAATTAAACATATACGTGAGTAAAGTTGTGTTAAATTTTTAGCTAATAATATCAAGAATTATTAAACATTTTATTAGGTAAAACACTTAACAAAACATAAAGTAATTCCAAAATATTATATTTATCCTAAAAATGGTCAGATTTTGTTGAAAATTTTAAGTTTTAGTTCAATAAAATACGGAGTTATGGTGAAATTAAAAAAATTGATTTCATGTATATCCTATTTACGGTATATTTTGCTGATTTTATTCAATTTTTCAATAGGGTTTTCTCATTATTAGGAAATTATTGAGAATTTTGAAAAATGACCTCTGAGAGTGATTTTTGATTAATGAGGTTATTATGTGGTTTAGTTATTTACTAGGGTTTTTATATATATTTATGTGCGTGCTAAACATATCATTTGATAATTTGTTTTATAACATATAAGTATTTAACTATACAAATACAAAAAAAGCCGGACATACTTCGCACGACGGGGGTATTCTCTTGACGGGCGTATTAAATTTTAAAGAAACGATAAATTATTTCTTCAGTAAAACAATTCTGAACGAAGGAAATTAATAATAAAAAAAAAGAAAATTTTCAAAAAATGTCCAAAATTTTTTTTCATATTTTCAAAATTTTCTTGCGCCAAAATCTTTTTTATAGGATTTTCTATCTATGTTTAAATTTTCATAAAATTCGGATCAAAAAATGATGGTT
>JAIPRM010015265.1:0-10257 GCA_025469315.1 Stegophylla sp. TES_Ste_2020
ATAAGTAGGTACATTATTTTGGTATGTACAATGTACCTAAAGCAAAATTAATTTTTTTACCATCTAACATAGATATCTTATACATTTTTTGTGCACCGCCTTATGTGAACCTCACGAGCCGCCACTGGTTAGGACCATTCGAGGTTATTAAAGTAATTAATAATGAAAATATACAAAGGGGAAGGTGACAAGTAACAGTTCACAAAAATAATGTAAAAAAATATTTCAACGATATTGTTGTCTAATTTAATTTTCAATTATATTACTTATATAAGTTTTTCTTTTATTCTTATTATATTTTTGTTTAATATATATATATATTCTATTTTTATTTAATTATTATATCTTTTGTAATAATTTTTTATATTTACTTTATAACCTATATCTTCTTCTTAATATATATATATATATATATTTTGTTTTCTTTTCAAATATTTTTTTTAGAGAACATTGGAGTCGAACATACAATTATTTTTTTACAAATCTAACTAGAGTAGTTAAAGAAGACGAACATCATAATCCAAAAATTAAAAACGGGTTTATGGACATTAAATGTTTCACCCACAATATAAAAATGGTTAATTGGAAATCGAATTATATTCTCACTCTCGAAGAAACAATTCTTATAGGAGAAATGTTTCAACAATATATAAATATTTATTTTAATAAAGATACTATAGGTCAAAATCCTTGTTAAAAAATTATATCTAATTTAAAATCTTTAAAAAATAAATAAAATTTTTTCACATTCTTATTACAATTTTTTTTTCTTTTTTCAGGAAATATGCAAAATCATTAAAATAAATATATACCTTATTTACTTTTCTTATTAAATTCATTAATTTTTTCTTCTTATTTTTATTTTTATTTTTTTTAACACCACAAATATGTATTTTACTATTGAAATAATCTTTTTCTCAAAATTAATTGATTTAATAAAATATAATACCAATAAAACTTTCTTTGAGTTACTAATAGAAGCCAACAATTCTTTACCCGAGTCATATAACTTTTCTTTTCATAAATTAAGAATCTTTGAGAAAAATCTATTAAACGCAGTAAACGATCTCACGTACACAAATAATATATTTTTAGGAATGATCGCTTTAGCAGAAAAGAAAAATCCAGAACACTTCTTATATTATCTTCGCATTAACTTTAACAATTTATTTATATATATACTCTTGTTAGTCATTACAAAACCCTTTAAATAAATAATACACGAAAACAATCATGAAAATCATTCAAAATACTTAGGGTAATTATTTATTAACATTTTTTATTATATTTGTAGATTATTGGCGTTGATGGTGTATACACTTTGTTTACGTGTTCGATCGCAACAAGAGGCGGCGGAATATAATTATGAAAAAGATTTTTTTATCAACGAATTTGGAAATAAAAATCCCACCCTGTACTATGAAAGTTACAGTCCTACAAGATTTATCGGGGGGCACTATAAAATTATAACTTTTCTTTCCTTACGCGACTATCAAACAAAATACGATACATTAGGGGAAAAAATTACTAATCTCACCAAAAGTTGTGCAAACAGTGTAGGTAAGAAGCTTAACTTGTGCAAAATATCAAGATGTTTTAACACATATGTATGACGAAGTCACAGATCAAAGAGAGAAACTATATTTATCACTTGGAAAAACATTAATCTTGTTCCGCGGGGGGGGGGGGGCAGAACGAACCAAAACACCCTACTGATACTATCTAGTTTATAAAATCATGTCACAATAAAAAATCATATTTCGAAAGAAATGTCCCATAAGATGACGAAATTTATAAAAAAAATAATTAACTCAGCATCGCCCAAAGTTTACCTTTTTTTAAGACCATATTTTAAAACAAAAGAACAATAAAAATTCTCATATTTCCATTTTTAAATTTTTAACAAATAATCTAAATAAAAACTTTTTCAAAACCAATTGAATTAAAAAACTTCTAATCAAACAATATATGTTCACTTCCAATTTTATTGAAAATATTAGGTATCTACATAATCCAGCTATCTATCATGAATCATTATACTTTTATTATATAAAGTTATAAAATATAGCCAATTATGATTAAAATGTAATTACTAAACATCCCACTTCTAATTTCTTTAAAAAGAAACAATGTGACAGGTAAAGAGGCCATGACGATCAGCCACAATTCAACATCTCGGTAAAAAACAAATCACAGTGAAAATTTTTTCACTAAAATGTATATTTATATAAATATAAGACTATATTGTAATGTTCTATGATGTGTATACACGTAAAATAATCACTTATTTATACCAACGTAAATAACAACATTTAAGAAAAAAAAAAATGTTATTATTTATCTTTATGTGTAGATTTAATTTGTGAGGTCACAAATTAAGGGAGACCCGAAGTTGTTAAAATGCATAGGTACAAACACCCGGAATCGTATGTTATACAGTGGTTGTCGTTTATAGTGATCACTTTTATTCGAGAGTATATTGATCATTATAAGCGGTGACTCAAAAAGCCGGTCATGAATAATGTGTTTTGTAATTTTTTAAAACATTTTTGCACTGTATAGCAATAAATAGGTTAGTTAAATCTTAAAATATTTTGTATATATTAAGTATATTCGTAATTAAAAACTATTGAGTTCTTGAAAAGTGTATACAAGTTTTTTTGGTCGGGTTCAAAGGATTATTCTTGGTGGTAAATTAGATTAAATTAAGTTCATGAACAATGAATCTTCAAGTTTTCCTATTTTTGTACATTTGATACATAACTATATTAACAATAATTTTATCCACCTACATACAATAAATGTACGTAATATATTTAATATAATATAGTTATGTCTGTTTTTGATCACTGTAACCGAATATTTGAACAAAGTAAGCGGTGAAAAATTTCCTGACAATGGATTTTTATTCCGTTCTATGGCATTTTTGATCACTATAAGAGGCTGATTCTCAAAACCAGCGAACACTATAAGCGGTGACCACCAAAATTTATAAACATTGTTCCTTGTAAAACATAACACTATACATCGGATAAAAAGGGTTTAAATAAATGTAAACTGGGACACACGTTTCAATAGGATCACGAAAGAGAGATTCGGGGCTAAAGTGCTTCGATTAATGATTTAGGGTGGGGTTAGAAGACTAAAGTGTGTCCGTTTCATTGTTTATCGTGTAGTTTCATTCAAAGTTTTTATATTCATTTATATATCATTTCTTCAGTAAAACGACTCTGAGCAAACCCTCAATTAATACGCAATAATTATAATTGTCTAATATATTATATTTAGTTTAATTTTATTTTTATGTACCTAATAGTTTGAGTACTCGATAATTGTGTAGAGATGTGTGTTAGAGAGTGCGTGCGTACGTGCGTGAGATAATAAATATCTGTGAAAAAATTAAAAGGAAGCAATAAAAATTTATTTTTATTAATTCATACATTGTTAACTTTTCTGTAATTAGTGTAATTAGCATTTCGGTGTTATTATGGGAATATTGAGTTTTGAGCTAATTATAAATTTTACGTAATTTTAAATAATAAGGTTGACTTAAATTCACTTTTTTTTAAATGTCCAGTAATAGTCCAATACTATTAATCAATAACAAAGAAATCCATGTCTATTTTTATTTATAGTAAATTATTTATAGCATTAAAAATGTATTGTGATTTTTCCGAATTTTTTTCAATCAAAACCTCGAAAATTTTTTATATATTCTTCCATGAAAAAATTTCTTACACCAAAATATTCAAAATGAAATTCTACATCTGTGCACCATAAGTTTTATAAAGATTGGCTGAACCAATTATTTTTATGTGCGTTTAAGTGTGTGATTTTATTTAAAACTAATGTATTTTGTCAAATTGCTAATTTTAAATGGTTATAGAAAAAACAAAACATTTAACTTACGACTTTTGATATTTTTTTCAGTATTGTTGGCTATACATATACTAGTATGTTTGTATTAAATTTCTAGCTCTCAATATCCATAAACTAAAATTTTATGAAATGAAAACTTACAAAAAATGAAGAATCTCCAATTTTTCATATTTCTGTACTTGCCACAATATTGGTCAAATATTTTTGAAAATTCTGAGAGATATGCGCGTAACTATTTTTAGTAGTTGGTGAAAGTTTTAAGTTTCTATCTCCGATCTCTTTACTTTGGAAGTTATGACTAAATAACTAAAATTGATTTCGTGGTAATAATTATTTCGGTTTTTCTAGTAAATTTGTCTCTACTACTTTTTCTCATTTTTTTTTTTCAATTTAAACCTTATAATATTTTCAATTATTCGTCTGTATCAACTTTTATTGTACCAAAATATTCACCTTGTAATTCTCAAACTTCGTAAAGATCGGTCGTACCAATTATTTTCATTTCTGTTCAAGTGTGTGATTTCAAGTAAAACTGATGAATTCAGTCGAAACGTCAACTTTAAATAGTTATAAAAGAAAAACTTGACTTACGATTTTTTCAGTACCATTGGTAGGGGACAATGGGGGAATTACAGTCAGTGGTGTATCTCTTAAAATATGATACCTAAAATTATGATTTTCGTTTAATTGTATAACCGTTGTTAATTGTTATCAAAACCTAATACTAATTGTTATACAATAATAAATTATAAACAACATTTTTCGCACCTAAAATTAAGTAACAATTTTTTTATCAATGTTTATGATGTAATATTTTTTCCAATTTAAAATGTTCTCAAAGTAAGAATTTTTAATTTTTTTATATTTTATATTTCATTTACATCTATAACTTAGAAGGATTAAAATACTATATTTTTAATCTATCTAAGTATTATATTTGTAATATAATACTTTTAAATATAATATAATACTTAATAAAATAATAATACTAATAATATAATACTTAAAGTAAATTAATGTTTTTGTGAATATACTTGATAAGGGTAATAGCGGTCAAACTCGATGAGGTAGTTATATATGGGGTAGGTATAACTGCCTAGTTGTATAATATCATGTTAGCCTTAATAATATATATATATATATATATATATGTATTTTTTTTTTGTTTAAACAATAAAATATTTTTTATATAATCATTTATTTTATTTATCATTTATTCTCACTTATCACTTTGTACTGACAAAACATGAATTTGACCAAAATTTATAGAAACTTATATTATTTCCTATATTATTACATACAATTTTACATGACTGATATTACACCCCGTGGTAGGGGGAATGCCATTCATTTTTTTTTTTTTTTTTTTTTTATAGTAATAAAAACATAGGTACATAGATAATTTTTAAAAATTTGTTACTTTGACAACAATGACAATACGTTTATGCATCCATTTCTTGGAGAAATATAATATTAAAGTCGTAGAACTTGAGATATTGTCATTCTTGCTTAGATGGACACAATTCCCCCACTCTCCTCTAATATACATAAATATGTTTGTATTAAATTGTCAGGTCTTAATATCTATACATTAAAATTTAAAAAATTTTAAAACTTACAAAAAACGGAAAGTTTCCTATACTTTCAAAGTTCTGTAGTTATTTCAAAATTGATCAAATGTTTTTAAAAAATTTATGAGGTGTGCGCGTGAACGTTTCAACTCTCTAGCTCCATTATTTTTGAAATTATATTAAAATATAAAATCGAATTTTTGAAAATTTTGGTTATGACGTTTTTACCGTTTTTTGTCAATTTTTGGATAGTTTACACACGCGCTAAAAAAAAAATTGTAAGAATATTGAAAAATAACCTCCCAAAAGTACTATCTAGACCAGTGTTTCTCAACTTGAGGGTCAAGACCCCCTTGGTGGTCGTTAAATAATTATTTAGGGTTGCCAACATTTAAATTTTAAATAAATACAGAATAATACAAAGGTAATAAATCCATCGTAAAATCAGATGAAAATATGCTCCTTGTTATATTCATATATGCAAATATTATATCATATATATATAAAAGAACAATAATATACACCCACCAAGAATTTCGAGCCTGAGAAGTGAAGAATACCTATGGTATTAAGTATGTCCAGCTTTCTTGTCTATACTTTACTGTACTTTACTTTGCTATACTTTACTTTACTTACTTTTTAAAATTTTGCCGATTTGAGACTGTATAAAACTTAGGACTGGGGCAAATGAATGAGTTGTCACCTCCCCCCCCCAAATGACGCTTATAGATTGTAAACTTTAAATAGTTGTTCAGCGACAGTTATTAGTTATTAAAATACTTTCATTCTGCATTAATAATTAAGTAAAAAAAATATATTTTACAATTTACAAATTTTATTTAACCGAAAATTTTTTTCAGTTACTTATTTTTTAAAGTCTGGGAAGTGTTTTTTTTCGCGTTATCCAACTCGCAATACAAGTATTTAAGATCTTGGTTATCAATGTCATTTATTGCTGTTCCACATTTTGGGGATAGATCTTTCTTTGTACATGGGTTGATGGGGCAACATGGATCTTTCTTAGCACATGGGTCTTTTGGGCAACATGGTTCTTTTGGGCAACATGGATCTTTCTTATCACATGGGTCTTTTGGGCAACATGGGTCCTTCGGACATTTTGGCTTGATACATGGGTTTGGTGGACAACATGGATCATCTTGCTTAACTTTTATAATTTTTTCTGATATTAATGCCATTTGTTTTAACTGGCATTCTCTTTCAAATACTTTGTTTTTCTGGGCATTTATTTCCAAAATATTGAACTCATTGTTTCGCTGTAACTCCTTGATTTTATTTTTCAACTTACATATTTCATCTTTCTTCGTGCTAATATCTTTTTGTAATTTTTGAATCTGGTTTTTCAATTCATAGTGATTTTGTCCACTAACTTTGTTTACTTCTATTAGTGTCATAAGCACGCTGTTGTATTTACATTTTTGATCTTTAGCGTTTTGCTTTTCTCCCTCATATCGTGCCTCTATATCACACAACTGTTTGGATTTTATTTGCAATTCATTGCTTAATAATTCCTTCTCAAGTATCAATTTATCCTCTGTGCGTGCAGCAGATAATTTTACATCATTGAATTTAGTGTTGAGACAATTCAAATCTAATTCCAATATTTGGTTAATGTTCATTAACCTATTGCATTCTTCTTTACATTCATTGAATTTTTTCCGTGTTTTGCAAAGTTCTCTTTCAGCAGTTCTTATGTTTTCTTTTAGTTTTTCAACCAATTTATGTTTTTCATCCGATTCACTCTAAACAACAACAATATATATTATATATACTCAATTAAGTTTATAATATTATATTTTATTTTAAAAGTGTGGCTAGAGATAATAATTCTGTGTTTGTGTGTATGTATATCATCTATTATGTAATTGTTGTACGAGTACAATAATTTTCCTGTTAAAGAAAACGGCACATTCATAAAGTATCGTTAAACGAGATATTATATTAAAAGTACTTGTAAAAGCACAAATAACTGAATAAAGAACTTAACAAACAGTTGCTGAAACTCGATTTCAAATTTTGATTTTGTGTAATTTTAAGTTTGATAAAATATATTTGAGCATTGTAAATTCGTGTAATTGTGCAATAAAGGAACTAACTATTATATAAAAATAATATCACTGTAAGTAGGTAACTATTGTGTAACTAACTTACTCTGTACCTATTCAATATTTCATAAATCTGAATATGCGAAAAAAATTTAAATAAAACATGATTTACCTATACTTGTATTATCTGGTCTTACTTTTTAAATATATTGTTCTTAAAAAAGCCACATTCCATGTTTAATTACTTTAAGCACAGAGTATAAGTTTTAAGTGCAACGTAAAATATGCATTGTAGATACATATCTATTTATATTTTTTTTTAAATATTTTTCAATACTGTAAATTAATTTAATTAAAGGTAGGTAAGTACTTACGATTGCGTAGGAATTTGTGTATGAATTCATTGTGTAAATTTAAAATAAATTGTCTTGTATATAAATTAGATTAAAATCCTCGCTGAGAAAATAATAAAATTAAGTGTCGATTGTTTCGTATTCAAGTAATTTAATATAACTGTTGATTTTTATATATATATATATATATATATTTATATATATATAAATATTGTGTTGTTATACCAATGATTCTTTTCAGCTACATATATTATTATCAACGTATAAGTTAGGGTGACCATATTTTGAAAATAAAAGAAAAGTCAGTATAGCAATACCAATTCGGAAAAATTACAATAATATACAGTATTCCAAACTACTATTTAAAACAAATATGCACAGATATTAAATTTTTTACGTATGAACAAAATATTATTTTAAAATTTAGAACACTCAATTAATGGATGCGGCATAAATATAAGAACAGGAGATGATATCTTTGTTGTATCTTAATATTTTCTTGGGCCAATTGAATGTATGTCAAAAGTCTGAATGGGAAACTTAGTAATTTATTACAGTAGAAAGAAAAATATCTTATTGATAACCTTAGACATGTATAAAATTGCGAAGAAAAAAGTATACTCTTTATTCTTATGTGACTATGAGATATTTACTCTAATAATTTTCATCACAAAGAAGTTTTAGTTTCGTATAAATATTCGAAATCTAAATTTTAGTAATTTGATATATTTTTTTTTTTTTTAAAGTACACATTCTTAAAATAATCATTTGACTAAATTTAACTAATATTTCTTGATATAAAACAATAAATTATAGAACGTAGGAAAGGTTTGAAAACATGTAAGTCAATGCTTCAAATGTGCATGGTATTTGAAAAAAAGGAAGGAAAAATATCCAATATTACAAAATAATACTCATTTATTTGATAATAATTGGAGTTCACTGCAATATTACAATACTAATATAATTTAAATTTTAGGAAAAAATTATCCAAAAAAATATAAATTTCAAAAAATTCAAAACACAATTTTTAAATTAAATTTGTTGTAACATGACTCAAATGTGTTATGAACAGGAGTGTTTTGGAGGGTATACGGGGGTATACGCTGTATACCCATAACAATATTTGTAACAAAATGCGTAAACGCAAAATAAAATATTATCTTATTGGTATACGGTGGGTATTCGATAGGTATACAACTGAGCTGGGTAAATAAATTATTTTTATATAAGTTGCAGTTATAGTTATAATTTATTTCAGTTAAATATATTTTTCTTTGAAAATTTCATTTTTACATACAAAAATTTCATAAACTATTAATAGTAATAATAGATAGCTATGTCAAATATTGTTAAACTTATGACAAAATAGATATATTTTTTCATGACTAATCCGACGAACTATTGCCATATACCAGGGCCTATTTTTGTGTGTAATACACCACACTGTGCGTAGTACAAAATTCAATGAGTGTAATATGAAATATGAGTATGCGTGTCGTATGATTGATTTGTGACGAAATTTGTATTACATTAATTAAAGATGAATCAAAAATTATAATTTTTTTAAATATTATTTTGATAGAGTACCTATACAACTACCTGTGTGTATAACTTATATTCTAAATATAACCATGATTTTAATTTTGTATTTAACTCTGAACCTTAGATTTCAAATATCAAAAAAAAAAAAAAAATTAACAAATTAATGGATTTGATAAAAATGTTTAGAATGATTGATAAATGGTAAAAAAAAAAAAATAATAATAATAATAATTTCACATTCACCTCAACAAAGCTTCCTACCCATCAATACACAAAAAAGAGTGTAATACCAAGAGTGACAAAAAATAGGCACTGCCATATACCCCTCCTCACCTCTCATCATAGCCAAACTGGTATGGAAATACGGGGGCGTCATCGTTTTCAGCTTAAATCGACTTTTTAGTTTACCGCCGCTGACAGTGTAATAATATAGATTTCCGTTTTCCGCTACTACGAATTTCAGATTCTTAGATTATAGTAACTCCTTATAGCAGCGTTTCCCAACCTATAGGTCGCGACCCAGAATTGGGTCGACAAATATTTTTAATCGGTCGCTACTCGTTAACAAAAACGGATTACAATAAGGACAAAATATCTACATATATAATAAAAATAAAAAAAGCGGGACATACTTCGCACGATGGGTGTTCTTCGCACGACGGGTGGGATTCTATAACGGGTGTATTGAATTTTAAAGAAACGATAAATCATTTCTTCATTAAGACGATTCTGAACGAGGGAGTTAATAATATAAAGAAGGAAGTTAATAATATAAATATAAAATAGTAGGTTAGATACAAAACATATACAAATACATTACAGTCGTTGCCAGATAAATTGGCACGG
>JAIPRM010015266.1:0-10257 GCA_025469315.1 Stegophylla sp. TES_Ste_2020
TAGTTCGCATCAAAAATTATGTTTTCCGAGTTGTTTTTGTCAAATTTTGGGTAGTTTTAAAAAAAAAAATAAAAAAGAATTGAAGAATTGAGAAATTCAAAAAGTTGCTGATCGAAACTTTTGGATAAGTTTTTCCATACGAAAAGTTGTACACAGAAAAAAAAATAAACATCATTGTAATAACACTAGCTTATTCACTTCGTTCAGAATCTAAAACTGTAAAAATGAATTTTGGACACTCTTTTAGTACGCCTTGTTTTCACGTTATTCAGTGATTGTATCAGAGAATAATTATAATCTAAATTAAACCGTTTATAGAAAGAAAAAATGTTTAAAAACTATGTAAATTTTTAAATTATTTATAGCGTACCTTTTGACAAATTTCAGTAGTCACATTGCTTTGTTTTTGAAAAGTTTGGGTGCCGTCAAATTCTTCTACATATAGTCTAGTTTTCGCGTGCAACAGGTCGTGCGTGAAAGCGATTACGGAAAACACGCGTTTAGAGGTTTTAAAATCACTCGTCTCGCGGTAAATTGCTCTACGGAATTTAATTACCAAATAACTGGCAAACTTTTAATGTAAATTTAAATATTAACGAAACGGTTTTCTTCGAAAACTGTTAACCGCAAACTTTTTATTAGCTATCTCCAACTATAAACGTACACCTTTTATTAGTACACATTAATTATTATTGAGCAATTTTTTTTTAGGTCACTACGGTTTATAATACGTCTTATCTTGTTTTAAATTTTTTGAATAATAATTTTAGATTCTGAGCGAAGTGAAGAAGGTAGTGTTTTTACAATGATATGTTTATTTATTTTTGATTTTTTTTCAATCGAGAACTTGTTTGTTTTAAGAAACGTTTCCGTTAGAAAATTCTGTTGCATGATATTTTGAAGTGGTAATCTTTCTATTTCATTCTCAACTGTTTTTCAAAAAACACAATAAAAAACTAACGAAAATGTAAAAAAATAAATAAATAATTTGAACTTAAAATGTGTACAAAACTGATTTATTTACGAAAAATATCGATTTTTTACATTTAAATCATTACAAAAATTTCAATTTAAATTATATTCAACCCTTTTTTTTTGTATCAAAAGGTTCTTTGCATATTTTCTATTTACATAAATAATTTTGGTTAACATCGGCTCAATAAATAGGTTTTTCAATTTTTTTTTTTTTTTTTTTTTTGTTATTGTTTCATAAAATTTGCAGCTTTATGTTTAAGGAATAAAAATCTTATACAAAATCTTTAAGTTCAATAACAATATTTGATATTTATTGAAAGAGTTTTAAAAATTCAATGTCAAAATTTAATATTTAATATTGTTAAACGTACTCAAATACAAAACAGACAATAATTATTATCAATACTCAAAATTAAAACTTTTGGCCTACACTATGTTCTTTTCTTCGTAAAATAACCATAATCACATGATGTGTACAATTTTACAGGACACAACGGGTCTGCGATTTCGTGCTGCGGTTCCGTGGACAGCAACGTCACACATCCCGAATGTTTTCCAGTAACCGTGGCCGACGACGATGACATCAGTAGAAAATGCGGCAAGTGCATGGAGTTTGTCAGGTCATCGCCCGCGTCCACTTGCGCTCTGGGTAATTATTATTATAATATTTTTTCATATCACAGATTACACGAAACCAGCTGATGATGATGCACTTTTTAATTTGATGATAACAGGGGGCGGCCTGACCTCAATTCAGTGTGACCACATATAAAGAATTGAGTTATTGTAAAACGCGTTTTAAAATTTTTGGCGTTTGAACATGCGAAAAAAAAACTGGGAAGGGTTAGTAAATTTGTCTAGAGTACAACAGTATCATAATAAACAATTAAAAGTCATTGATATGTGATTAAAAACAAAAACGTCCTGTAAACATTTTTCTTTCTCATCAGTGGTAACAGTGGTAACAGTAATCTGAGGTCAGATTTCTGTTTGCTTACGTTTTTGAAAATTACATGGCTTGAATAGGAAGTGCGCCATCTGGTTTATCTTAATCAAACAAACAAAATATGTTTTACTGTAAGTCGTAACACCTTGTGTTAATTTTATTTTTAATACTATTAACTCTTATAAAACATAATATTGTATATAAAAACGTTTTTTACTAATAATTTATAAAGGATTTAAGGATTTTTTTTTTTTTTTTTTAAATCTTTATTTTCCAAAATTCTATGTTTATTTATTTAAAAAGTGATTCAAATTTTATATTTTATTTTTATTAAATACTCATAAGTAAAATTGTCAAGTCTCTATAATACTATTGATTTTTTAGGATTATGGCTTAACATCCCGAAAAAAATTCTTTTTTCATGTACAGTTGAAAATAACACCGATTATAATAGACGACAAACCAAAATATAATCTCCCCGCCATCAAGATCTCCGCACGCTTATGTTTATATTTTATGCTAATTTATTCATATAATTTTTTTTTTACATTAATTGATTATTCCATTTCAATATTTGCCGTTATTTATATTTTATAGTAATTTTTATTATCAATAAAAAAAAAAAATAGTCATTCCGAATACTGTATAGATATTATTTGTAAAGTACAATAAAAAAAAGGTGATATATTTTTTCTATTTAAAGAAGAGAATTTTCGAAAATCTACCAAGTTCAGGAACTATACTGTTTTAAACAGAAAAATATTTATATAGGTATGTATATATTTTTTTTAAATTTCACGGGAATTTATAAAATTTAACATCCCCACTCAGAATCCAAGTATAACGACGCCACGTGTCTGAACGGCTGTTTCGCAGGGCCCAGAGAACAGCTGAACCAGGCGAGTTCGTTTCTGGACGGGTCGGCCGTGTACGGCAACTCGCGCGCGCTTCAAAACGACTTGCGGTCGTGGACCGGCGGCAGGATGAAAGTGTTCGTGTCGGAACACGGCGAAGAGCTGTTGCCGCCAAACAAGGACCCGCGGGACGGATGCAACGAACGCGAAGAAACGGCAAAGGGCCGTTACTGCTTTTTGTCCGGTAAGTAGGTGTGTTAGGGGATGATTATATCTCCTATGTATTATTATTTACCAACCCCCCTCCCGGTAAAGAAATCCTAGAATATTTTTACCTAAGAGAAAACTTAAACCAAGGATATTCATACACTCGGAAATTTTTTTTTTTTAGTGAGCGAGGATAATAACCTACGAAAATTTTTTACTCCTAGTAAAATTCATCGATTGGGGTAAAAATATCCATCCCAGATTATTCCCCCCCCCTCCACGGTAAAATTTTTCGCCAAGGGTGGTAAAAATAACCTAGGATATTAATTTCACCAAGAGAGAGGGGGTGAATATCCTAGCATACATTTGCTAGGAGTAAAGGATGATTCTTAGGTTAATTTTACCCCTCCCCCCCAAAAAAAAAGAAAATTTTCCAGGGGGCTTAAAAATCTTAGATTTCTTTTATCCCCGGGTAAAAACATACTAGTATATTTTTACCAGGGAGGGAGAGGGCTAAAAATATACGGGGCGAAAATCGCCTGTTATACTGGAAAAACAATAATAATGTTTGCTGAGGGGCATAAGCGCAATTTGGAAAATATTTTTGGGAGGCTAATATGTTTATTCGATTGATTTACCCCCCCCCCTCCAAAAAAAAGGCGTTAACCTTATGTAATTTTTAAAAATTCTGAGAAGCTTTAATTTTTTTTTTAGGGGGGGCTCAACCCCCTCAAGGTCCCCTCTAATTGCGCCTATGCTGAAAGGGGGAAAAAGTCATCGAAAAAAATGCGAACGTTTTTAAACGTTTACTAACTGAAAATAGATTTTCGATTTTTTTGGAAATTAATTTGTAGCCGTACATTTAGATTAGGTTAGGTCGCTGGTCGAAAATTTTGAACATGTATTTCAACAGAAAAATGTGTACGCATAAAATAAAGAAACATCATTAGCTTCTTCACTCCGCTCGGATTTAAAAGGAAGTGACATTTAGTTAAATAAGATTGGTATTAAATCTCCAAAAATAGTAAAACCAATGAAATTTTGACAAAATATATTAAAAATGGGGATTAAATGGCGAATTTCGAATACCAACCTGATTTATATACGGAATGTCATTTCTCTAGAGCCATTTCGAGAACCTGTAAGGGTGTTTCAAAAATCACTATTTCCCCTCTTTACCCTTCCGAATTAATTAATTTTATTCAAGAAGCTGCATTTTGAATTCTCGGTTTAAAATTTACTTAAACATATCGAATTGTGCAACCACTTTAGAGATTTTTTTTATTATTGCGGCCCTTCTCACCACTCCCTTCAAATTTGAGACGTGTCAAAATAATAATTCAAATTTAACCCCAATTCTATTCACCCATAAGACTATCCGAATTACAGAGTACGTGAACATATTTACTCCAAATTATCGAAATCTCGTTCTAGACGTTGTAGATAGATAGTCATTGACTGAAACAGTCTGCTTTTTCAGGGGAATTTTTTTAAGAAAAATCAATTCTGTTATGACTATCACTAATAACTAATTAATAATAAAAACCATTAATAATTTCTATTTCGGTACCTGTATTTAAATCACTAATATATGGATTACGTGGAGAAAACTCATCGGTAAACGTATTACAATATTATACTACGTATTACGAACCGCGGGCGACCGCAGGAATTTCATCAGGGAGGGGCATGATAGAATGATCCAAAACCAGGCCCGTAGCTACGAGGGGCTTTGCCCTCCCTAAACCAAATCTTTGTCCCCTCTAAAAATATTAAAAATATTAAACAGGCTTTTAGATAGGTATGTCTATTTTTAGCAGTTTTCAGTCTTTTTGAAACCGCGATCTCCTATGTTCATCATTTAATTATCTAAATTAACTCTAATTTAAGTTTTATTTTTAATATTTAGTATTATTCGTATCTTATTTTTAAAATAATTAATGTATTATTGTAAATTCCTTCGTAAATTTCCAAAATATTCTGTTCTACATGGATATTTGATGGAAAATTACAGTTGTGTTCATTTAATGAGATGTCAGTGTAAATAAATTAAAAATTGTATTAATATTGTTTTTATATATAATGTTCCTCCCCCTCTAAAATTGGTTTACCCTACCTGAAAATTTAGTCTGACTACGGGCCTGTTCAAAACCAAAAAAAGTACAGTATTACAAAATACATCAGAATTTTATGATATTTATCACTGGGGCGGAGAATTTGTAGGAATTTTTTTTTTTTTTCAAATGATTATAAATAATACGTGACTTTTCGGTTTTAAAAATTCAATTTCACATTTTTTATCAATCTTATTTTGTTATGTAATTTTTTTACTTTTTTAGTTAATTTTACGATATATATATATTTATTTATTTTTTATGACATTCCATCCATAATCAAATAATAGCCAAAAACCTAACCCATCCAGAGTCAAATCAATTTAAATTCAATCAATTGTTTAAAATAATTATTACTTTTCAATTATTACTTGAATAAATTGAACGTTTTTTATAAATGTAAAATAAATACGAACAGAAACATTGAAATACGAATTTTTCTCGCTAATAAGACAAAAGTTTCTTGGATTTTTAAATTTGTTTTTTTGAGTAAATTTAAAGAAAATTGTATATGAATTTATTGGCTTTCCAAGCGAATTGTATACAATATTTTTTTTCGGAATATCAAGAGACTTTTGAGATTTAAAGTGCATTTTTCAAGGGCCTTTACTGCATTGAATTCACAGTCATATTTATTACCACGATAACTTGCAATACGAATGTGCTGTTTTTTATTATTTTAACTATATAAAATGAATAAATCTATATAGTCAGAATAACTTTAATATATTTATCTACGAGTACCTATTATAATTTCAATAGTTAAAAACACTTTTGAAAAGTCCAGAGGAGGGCAAATGCCTCATCTTGCCCCCCTCTCCAGGCGCCTATTTTACGAACTGAATACTGAGTATTCTATATGAAGATATTCTTAGTGTTTAAAGAGCAGGAATATTGTATGACGAAATTTGCCATTATTAACTTTGAACCGAGTACAACGCGAATATTATTATTAATATTGTTACATTCTCTTAAAACGATTCTCAGTAAACGTATAATATTATCTTGTACCAACTTTAATGACTAATCTATTATAATAATATGTACGTGTGTTGTACATATATATGTGTGTGTGTGTGTGTGTGTGTGTGTGTGTGTATTGTTTCGGAATTATGCGGAAACCTCACTAATTATTATTATTATTATAATAGTAATATTGTTTAAGTTATTGTTGCTCGGTATAGGAGATGCTAGAGCCAATGAAAACATGCACTTGACGACGCTTCACTTAATCATGGTGCGACAGCACAACAGGATCGCCGACGAACTGTTGTCGCTCAATCCGCATTGGGACGACGAACACGTTTTCCAAGAAACCAGACACATCGTCACCGCTCAGATTCAACACGTCACGTTCAACGAGTTTTTACCCGCATTGCTAGGTACGTACTCTTGCAGTATTCATAAGAAACGGTCTGTGGTCGAATTTTAATATTATTCCTTAATCGGGTGCAGGTGTCATAGGATTATTATATCTCCTAAGTATTTTACCTCCCCCTCCATGGAAATCAACCTAGGATATTTATAATCCCTGAAAAAATTTTGTGAGGGTAAAAATTACCTAGGAAAATTGTACCCCCGGTAAAAATATACTAATGTTGAAATTATTCACGTATCTATATATCTGCAACCGTAAACAGTCTGATGGCGTACCCAGGAATTTCTTATGGGGGGGGGGATGTAATTTGGAAGTAGAGTGGGAAATAAATCTAGGACAAGAAATCTTTTACCCAGTCACAGGTACAATTAGGGGGAATTATCCCCCCATGACCATTCAAAACCCCCTAGATTTTGGAAAAGTTTAATAAAATTAATACTCATTGAGGAAGAGGGGCAAAATCAATCAAATAAACGTATTTGTTCGTCTCCTTCTTTAAATTTTTATCCTAAAAATTTGGTTTGGGTAGTTTTTTCCAAAAAAAAAAAATAATAATAAAAGAATTGATAAATTTAAAAAATGACCTCTTTAAAGTACAATCTAGAGGCGAATCGGATTTCAAAAAGTTATTGATCGAAACTTTTGGACAAGTATTTCTATACGAAAAGTTGTACACAGAAAAAAAAAATAAATAAAAAAAATAAACATCATTGTAAAAAAAACACTAGATTCTTCACTTCGTTCAGAATCTAAAAAATATTCAAAGGTAATTAATACTCAGTGATAAAATAAACAAACCTATTAAAATATATAGGTGTATAAAAATTAAATAACATAAAAAAAAATAAAAAGCGGGACATATTTAGCACGATGGGTGTACTACGCACGACGGGTGGGTTCTCTTGACGAGTGTATTGAATTTTAAAGAAACGATTAATCATTTCTTCAATAAAACGATTCTGAACGCGGGAAGTTAATAACATTAAAAATAAATGAAAAGAAAAAATGTTAGAAAAATGTCCAAACAATTTTTTTCACATTTTCAAAATCTTTTTAAAATTCAACACACCCACCAATAGTATCTCGACCGAGCATACTTATGGTGAAAAGTATCAGTGGCTTTTATTTAAACGTAACTGAAATCTGATTTAGCATTCTCATTATCAAGAGAATCGAGATTGAATAAAAAAAACAATACTTTAATAGAGATGATGCACTCTAGGAATGTTGTGATTAAAATAAAGAAAGTGTGTACTTATCGTTTCTTTAAAATTCAATACACCCGTCAAGAGAATCCCACCCGACGTGTGAAGTACGCACTTTTTTTTTTAAATTTATTATAATCAAACCGTTGAAACGTCTTGAAATAATTTAACCGATAACGAAACGCTAAAATCGTTTACTGCAGTCGATATGATGAGCACTCGTTTTTGGTTTACTCGCTAATCAATGTTTATGTGCGCGCGAAAAATATAATAATATTATTATTCTAACTTACAACTAAAAATTATTCGTTAAAAACTTTGCTCCTCGCAACGCGTTTATCACAGTGATATTATTTTCTGTTTCGGGAAATAAAAATAAAATCTATAACGTAATAAAAACACTCGAGTAAATTAAATTTTCCCTCCCTAAAGTCAGACACAGAGTATGAACTTTTGTAAACTTTTTGACTACTGTGCGACGATGATAGAGGACGAAAGGATGTCTTTATTCCGTGCAGTATAAATTGTATACAGGCGGTGGTGTGTATGAAAACTATTTGGAAAAGAAACACGGCTCGTTTATATTTCAAAGTTTTTATGCTTATTGCGCATGAACGAGTTATGTAATTGGATAACCTACGTCAAGTTGAGATAGCATGTCTGATCCCCCCCCCCACTTATTTAAAGTTACAATTATACTGGGAGAAAAAAAAACTTTAAAAATGTCGAAAGTTTACTATGTCCACACCTAGTGGCGTATACAGGATTTAATTTCGGAGGGGGTTATAAATTAAGAATAGATTAATTAATATTACGAATCAACTTTATTTTAATAATACTTTTACTCCGATAAAATCTTCTCATGGAAGAATGTAAAAAAAAAAAACAACCAACTAGTCTTATCTTATAATAATACCTTTGAAACTATCTTCAATGAGACCCACCCTGGTCATCATTTATCTCATTTATCCATAGGCGTAACTTGGCGGTGGCGAGAGGAGGCAACTTCCCCCACGGTAAACAGTTGGTGAGGGCATCGCCTCCCCTACTGATTTATATATTATTATTATATTTTATTTATGGGTAAAATAACTCGAATACATATTTTATATATTGAAAGTGTTCGTAAAATATTAATAAAGAATATTATTTAATATTTGGTAAAACTTATCAACGAACAATAATAAATACAACTATAAATCACTTAAAACAATCCAAATAAAATATTTCTTTACATAAGCATTAAAATATTCAATGGAACTGTAATTAATATTAAAAACATATAAAAAACTATTACTTAATTGTATAAACATTACTAATAACAATGTTATTCTTGTAAAATAATAATGAAATAGTGTATACCTAGATGAAGATAGACTTTGGAGTTCCTATGGGTGTGTCTCGCTTTTGAGCGTATTTCGATTACGGACGAATAGTCCTTGAACATAAAAAAACAAAAATTTATTTCATTTTTTCGAGATGACCACATTTGTATATGTTTGGTGTAAATTTGAGTTCAAAAAAACCAAAAATTGTCAACAAAAACGTTAAAACATCCCGATTTATTCATTCACTTTTGGAGGGTAGGATATAGTCAAAAATTTACTTTATTTGACTTTTCCCCGTGTAAATGCTAATGAGCTTTCATTAAAAATAAAAAAAAGAAAATGTTAAAAAAATTCGATTGTGTTTTTAAATAACAGTTAACGCTTTCGTAAATTCGGCTTTGTCTTATAATAAAATGAGATGCAATGGTTTTATGTTTGACAAAATTCGTTTACTATAAAATTTATTTTTCATTTTTAAAGTATAATTATTTATTATGGTTAAATAATAATGATTATTATTATTTAATCAAAATTGTTAGGTATAAAACTTACAGTTTACATATGTCAGAAAATTTTTATTCAAAATGAGTCTAACAAAAAAAATAGTAAATATGATAAAATAATTTCATAGAAAAGTGAAAATTTTATCAAAATATGGAAAATGTAAGTTCAAATAAGGTAATGAATATGTATTTGAAAAAAAAATGTTTTTGCCCCCACGTGAAAACAGTCCAAGTTACGCCTATGCATTTATCGTTACCTAGTTTTAAGAAAATCCATTCAATAATAATAGTACACACACACACACACACACACACAGATATAAATATCTTAAGAACCATATTTACATACAATATATTAGTGTATTAGTATTGTACAATATTATATTAAGCTAAAATTAATTATAATTATTCATATCTATGTATTTAAACATAGATTGAATATGAATTCACACTTCTATTCTGTATCAACCATATATTTCGGGGAGTGTTTGAACCCCTAAAACATTTTCAAAATTTTCTTGCGCCAAAATCTTTTTTATAGGATTTTCTATCTATGTTTAAATTTTCATAAAATTCTGATCAAAAAATTATGGTTTTCGAGTCGTTTTTGTCAAATTTTGGGTTTCGGCGAATCGGGTTTCAAAAAGTTATTGATCGAAACTTTTGGACAAGTATTTCTATACGAAAAGTTGTACACAGAAAAAAAAAATAATAAAAAAAAAAATAAATAAACATCATTGTAAAAAC
>JAIPRM010015267.1:0-10256 GCA_025469315.1 Stegophylla sp. TES_Ste_2020
ATTCACACGGATTTCAGTACGATTTAACATTTATACAATAACTTTTGTTCTATTAATAATTTTTAGATTCTGAATGAAGTGAAGAAGCTAGTGTTTTTACGATGATGTTTACTCGTATTTTTATTTTTTTTTTTTCTGTGTACAACTTTTCGTATAGAAATACTTGTCCAAAAGTTTTGATCAATAACTTTTTGAAACCCGATTCGCCTCTAGATTGTACTTTAGCGAAGTCATTTTTTGAATTTCACAATTCTTCAATGTTTTTTTTGGAAAAACCTATCCAAAATACGTATGACAAAAACCACTCGAAAACAATCATTTTTTGATCAGAATTTTATGAAAATTTAAACATAGATAGAAAATCCTGTAAAAAAGATTTTGGCACAAGAAAATTTTGAAAATGTGAAAAAAAATTTTGGACATTTTTTTATCTTATATTATTAACTTCCTTCGTTCAGAATCGTTTTACGGAAGAAATGATTTATCGTTTCTTTAAAATTTAATACGCCCGTCAAGAGAATACCACCCGTCGAGCGAAGTACACCCATCGTGAGAAGTATGTCCGGCTTTTTTTTTTTTTTTTTAATTATTACAACAGCATTGCACTACAGCGAAAACACATAATTTTTTTTTTTTTTTTGGACCAAATTTTCAAATTTAAAATTTTATACTATATTTAAAAAAAAAAATTCAAAATAACTATTTTATGTGAATTTGATTAAAAAAAAAAAAAATTTGGTGTTTAAAATCTCTAATAAAAATTAATTTGTTCATTTTCGACCATTTTTCTAAATTTGCAAATAATTTAAAAATAATGTTAAAAGAAAAGTAAAGTAAAGTAAAGACAAGAAAGCGGGACATACTTCGTACCACGGATATTCTTCACTCTTAAGGTCAGACCCTCTTGATGGGTTTGTGGAATTTTGAAGAAACGATAAATCATTTCTTAAATAAGACGATACTGAACGAAAGAAGTTAATAATATAAAGATCAATAATAGTTATCATTTTCAACACACTCACCAAGAGTATCTGACGCGAAAATCGAGAATGTCCGTGGTGCGAAGTATGTCCGGCTATACTTATGTCCTTGTCTATACTTTACTTTACTTTACTTTCCTTTAGTTTATTTTTTTTTTATCTAATAAAAAAGGAAACAAAAATTAATGAGAAAAAAAATGTTAGAAAAATGTACAAAATTTATTTCACATTTTCAAAATTTTCTTGTGTAAAAATAATGGTAAAAAAGTAAAAATAATGGTATAACGGTATAAATTATGGTTCCCGAGTCTTTTTTTTTTCAAATTTTGGGCAGTTTTTTTCAAAAAAAAAAAAAAAAAAATGAAGAATTGAGAAATTCAAAAAATGACTTCTTTAAAGTACCAACTAGAGACCAATCCGGTTTCAAAAATTTACTGATCGAAACTTTTAGACAAGTAAATCCATACGATTAAGTATTCACAGAAAAAATGCAAAAAGGAAGGTGAAAAAAAATAAACATCATTGTAAAAACACTAGGTTCTTCACTTCGCTCAGAATCTAAAAGTTATAATAAAATCACCAACTGACCATTGTTATGGCGTATTTTACAAAAAAAAAATATTAGATTATTCGTAATCTTAAAAAAAATCATAGAAAATGAACGGATTAACCTTTATTAGAAATTTGAGCAATATTTTTTTAAGCAACAGGTTTACAGAATGGCTATTTTGAGATTCTTCTATAATTTATGTAATTTTGATAATGAATATAAAATTTCAAATCTGAAGTGTAACGGTGTAATAGAAATTTCCAAAAAAAAAAAAAAAAAAAAAATGCAAAACTACTAAAAGAACAAAAGTTATTGCATTTGTCCATTTATAATTGCACGCCCTATGTATGTATATATATATATATATAACATTATAAAACCGAGAACACGCAATAGTGCAAGTCTTTGTAATGGGTTGGCTTCGAAACGACTTATTCAATTTTTTTAAATTAAAGGGGACGTTACAGAACAAGTTTTAGGTATAAATTTAGTCCGATAAAGTTAGTTAATAATTAGTTATTAATTAAAAAAAATAATTGCATTGCGTCTTTAATTGGTAGCTCAGCAAGGAACCTATATGTGTATGCAAAAATGGAGATCCATTACTCACTTTTTTTTTTTTTAATGTACAACTTACTATAAAAACTGAGTTTCCATAACTTTTTTTCATGTAAATTTAAAAATGCCTATGGTGATAGAAATTTTTATTTTTCAAATAGCATTCTCCTATTCTAACTAAGGAATTATATCCAGATCATTTTTCTGCAAATTTTAAGCAATTGAAATCCAAATTCGAACAAGTAGTTTTTGAGTTGTTCTTATTTAAGTACTAAGGATAATATACGTTTTTAGGTACTCGATATATATACCTATGTAGGCTATATTATTTAAATTGTAATTCTCTTTGTAGTTATGGATTTCTAATTATCATGAAGTTACACTACTATATTACTTAATGCTTAAATTTGAATAATTCAAAAACTAATTGTTCGAATTTTGATTTCAATACATCAAAATTCGTGGAAAAATAACCAAAAATATAATTCCGCAGTTAAAATACCGTTTGAAAAAATAAAAAGTTCGTATCCCTACGGAACATATTCCTTAAGGTGACGTTAAGAAAACATGTTATGGAAAACAGTTTTTACAACGAATTGAACAGAGTTCCAAAAAAATAAAATATAAATCCAAATTTTCATGTTTTACGGCCAAAAAAGGAGGTGAGCACGCTCAGCGAATCGCCCTGTATACGTAATATTATATTATGTATCGTATAAAATGTCAGTTCGACCATCGCGCAGCCGGTGCAGCCCGTCGATTTATAACCGTCGAAAAGCGGCACGCGGAGGGATCACGATTTTATGAAATTGCTTTTACGTGTAGGTAAGTACGTATATAAAATAATATTATATACGTATATATATATATGTATGTATATAATGATACTGTCGAACGTGTCGTTGTCGGAGATTGATTAAAACGTATACGTGTGCTCCTCTATAAATTAAATTGGCCAGGTTAGGTTTTTGTTGCGACGCCACCCCGTTTTAACGACCAGGCGCGGATCCAGAACACATTTACGGGGGTGGCTAATCTTGGTTTAAATTGATATCGTATTTGTTAAACATATACTGAATGTAATACTGGCAATTATTAATATATATATTATAATGTATAATATATATTTACTGAAGCTCTGAACAGAATCGAATCGATGTATTGAAGAAATTATTTATCGTTTCTTTAAAATTCAACACATCCACCAAGAGGTATTCCACCTGAGGTGTGCGGAATACCCATAGTGCGAAATATGTCAATTTTTCCACGATTTTTTTTAATACATTGTGTAGTGTCAAATACTTCGTTTTTATAATTTTAAAAATACCATTTTCACGAGAAAACGTGACAAAAAAATTTATTGGACGACACGTGTAAATTATGCGAATTCGTATCAAATATAATAATAATTATGCCTAAAATGTATTAATATACAACATCGGTGACAAATCAGAACATCGTTTCACATTCTTTAATGTAACTCTATTGTTTGATGCATGTTTGATGAATGTCTTGAGCATTTAATAACTAATTTCACTCATTGTTTTACGTATTCAGCAGTACTCGAATTGGGGGAGGACGAGGGGAAATGGGGAGATATTTTTTTTAAATATTTTAGCGTGTCCCTACTATTTTTTTTAAAACCCCTCATGAGTATATAGGACATTACAAATTTCGTGAACGCTATTCTTTCTAAACTTTTTGTTAGACTACCTTTTTTATTTTTTATTTTTTTCATTTTTTATCTTGCAAATAAACGATTTCTAATAACACAAAACTTGAATACTGTCAAGTACGAGCATGCATAAGTCATAGAAAAAAAAAATAATTATTATTAACAAAATTTTTAAATAACGACCTTTAAAATGTTTTGGAAACAAGTTGGTCGGAGATCCGACATTAGGTTCCAACATAATAGAGTTTATTATTTATATTTCAATAATGAATTGATATTTCGATTTTTAAAAAATAATTTCTTCAATCCTTTATTTTAGTTGTTGGAAAATAAGCAATACCTACCTACAAATGTTTTTTCAACCATTAAACAATTAGACGGAAATCAATAACCTCGTTTATCATACTATAATAAAGAATTTTGTAGGGGCTAACCCCTTTAAGTCTCCTCCCCCCAAAATTGTGCATATGTTTTCGTCAATATTACTCGTGTTTTCGTCACGCTTTCAGATGGTTGCTTCAGCATATACCTACCTACTGTTATACCGATGTTATAATTTATGCATTGCAGAATGAACAATCGTGTTGGCTGCTGCACAAGACGATTTATATAACATTTCTAAATCGTTGAAGTACTATTATTCACTGTACAAGTGCTGTTTAATATTATATAGGTATAGTCTAGTTTGACGCCATGAAATATTTCCGTCCAAATGCCATTTCTATTAACCGGCAGCTAAATTCTGAGACGAGACTTCTGAAAACGATGATAACTTAGAAAATATATGCTCTAATATATTTTTTAACGCACTCAAAAATATGCACTTAAAAAAGATTGTTATATGCATTTACTTTTGAAGAAAAATTGTTAAAAATATGGACGATATGAGTTCTAAAATAGAAAAAACTAATAAAATAGTTGAAATATTTGAAATTTTTATGAAAAAATTTAAAAATAGTTGCTCGAAATTCAAAGTGTTAAAATATGTTCTAACTAAAAAAAAAAAAAATCAAAATATATAACAATATGCGTTCATAATAACTCTAATATTTTACCCCGAAAAACTCCAAAACTTTAAATCATAAAGTTATTACAAACAATTTCTTCGAAATATGCAAAAATAAAACAAGCATATTTTTTAATCTCCAACACGTAAAACGAATTTCTATCCCACTCGGCCATATTTTGAACTTAACAAAGAAAAAAAAAAAAAAAAAAACGTATGCAAAGCGCTATAAAATCCTAACTCAATGTAACTAATTTACGATTTCCTAAAATACTACACGGTCGGGAATATATCGCGCACGTGTGTTCATCACGTAGACACGTCGACTTGTGTACGTGGTATATATTGGGATTTCGGAGGCGTATAGACTACGCGTAGAGATAAAAGTTACAAAAGAAAAAAACACCCCCCCGATATACAATGAGATTACAAACGAAATAACCCGGTTTCGCATTGGGGACGCGTGGAGAATTTCAAACGGGCTCTGGGGGTATTTTGTGCAGACGTGTGAGTGTGTGCGCGACATCGATATATCCACACGTTCAGTGCCAGTGGCGGATTTAAAGAGGATAAGGCCCATGCGGCAAATCTTGTGTGTGTGTGTGTGTGTGTGTGTGTGTGTGTGTGTGTGTGTGGGGGGGAGGGGAACAAAATATATATCGAAACAAATCGAGTAAACCTTACCCCCCCCCGCCTCCTTTAAATTACTGATCACTAAAAATAACTCAATGCAATCTTTAAATTATTAAAATATATTATGTAAACGTGTAATTTATAATTATTATTATTTTGGATAATACCTACACCATATTTTAAACCTTATTGATTTAATTGAATAGAAGTAGAAAATAAATTTCACACAAGAAAAGGTATTATGTTATTTTTCGTCAGGATTAATGTTTTAAGTTGAAATTAATTGTTTGATGTTAGAAATTATGACGTATATGAGGGATGAAATGAAAATTTACAGAAGCCAACTAACTATTTTATTTTCATATTTTTATACAATTACATAGAACACATAATTTTAAATTAAATAATGTCTTGAAAATTGTTTTAATTTTTATACATTTTTATGATTTTCACAACATTGTTAAAACTGTTGAATTGGTTTGAAGTATTGGAAATTATGGTTTGAAATATTGTTACTTTTGACAGTTTAAACAGCATTGACTACAATTATTTTTTTCTAAATGTAAGTTTTTTGTACTATGAAGTTTATCAATGACTTTTTTTTAAAAAAAATTACTTTTTTACATTACGTTCATTTTTAATATTTTGTATGATACATTATTTTTTTTTAGTTGATACCCCTAATTTAAGAAAATCAAAATATCTAGAAATGTGCAAAATCAAACGTGAATTTATCTAGACAAAAATATAATATTTATTTTTATCTTTATCTAGAAAAATTATTAATTAATCTAATCCAGACCTTACCGAAGGGTCTTTTCAAATGAGTGGCGCAACCAAGGGGGGTGTTTTGGGTGTCTGGACACCCCCCTAAAACCATATTTATGGAAATTTTATTCAGTGAGCATTGAAAAAAAAAATTAACTATACAATTATAATCTGCACTTGATACGTGCTTTAAAATTGCATATTGTTGACTATGCGACGTTAAATTGTATTTATCTACAAATAACGTTATAAAAATGTTAAATTGTAGAAAAGGCAGTTAGATTTTGCTCTACATGAAATTTCCAATTAATCAATTCTAGTAAAGTGTCAATTAACATTGATTATAGTTTTATATGTATTTAAATAATTATAATAGACATTTATGAGTGAACTTGAAAAAATCTTAGTTGCGTCACAATGTTTCAAATGGGAACCCAAGCGGCAAATATTCATTCCCCCCCCCCATTTCATTTCATCCGCCACTCACCTAGGCTCTACAGGTCGGCAAAATCATTACATTGTCGTCGTTATCTGCTCGTGATCCCGAATGGCGAACGTGATCATCGACCGAATTCACAGTCGCTACCCTCGCCACACGCGTCTTATATAATATAATATAATATTAGCCACGACACAAAGACATAATAATAATGATTTTATTAACAGAATAAACTCCATTCACAAAATATAATAGAACGTTATGGTGTGAGTTAATCGCGTCGGTACGTGTATAGCGCACGAAGTGGTCAATAAAATAACAAAATAATATGAACCACTCTACACGATATATAATATAATATTATTATGATGGCATTTTTGGTGTAAAAAAAAAAAAAAAAAAATGGACTATATAATCTCTCTGGTGCACACGGATCACCTTTCGAATCCTGCAGGAAGTATAATATATACATAGGTTTCCTGACATTGCCTCCTGGTGTTTTTGAGCATACACTCGAGTATTGCCTCCCACTAAGCGCGCAGCACTGATGTGGTCGATACGTGACTTAATCGCATACAGGTATGACACCCCCTCCCCCCCACGGTCCTTTTGATACCTGAAATGAAATCTATTTTTTATATTTATATTGGAATGGAGTCCGAAAGCCAGTGGTTGTACAAAGATTAATGATTTTTTTTTTCAATTTTTATTCTCAAAAAACTTCTATAAGATTCAGTATGACGTGTACATAAGGTTTCCGGTAAATAATATGGTTCACGTAGTACAAAGGTCATTTTTCGAAATTCTCAATAGTTTTGCCGCCCGAGAATATGGAAAATATACCGAAAAATTGAATAAATAAAGATAAATTAGATTTGAACGAAATCGATTTTAAAATAATGTATCGTAAAGCTAATAGAACAAAAAATTTTAAACTTTCCCCCATTGGCAATGAAAGAACGCGATTGTCAAAAAAAAAAATTTAGCACTTATGGGATAAGTATAGAATTTTGGAAATTTATCTTATTTTGTAAGTTTTTTTGTTATTTGTAATTTTCAGTCCTGTGTTTTTCTACTTATAGTCAAATTTTCCTAATGTTTTTCTTAACGAATAATTTATAATGTGCGTTCTAAGTTAAAAACGCAACATGAAAACATTTTTTTGATGTAAAATAACAATTTTTTTCAATCCATACTTTATAAAACTATATTCCTTATCTGTAGGAATTTTTTTTTTCTTTATGAAAAACGTGTTTTTCCAAGCATAATAGAAATTTCTTAAAAGTTGGCACCTAGGCTCAAATTACTGTAAACCCAAAGGATGACAGATTTATTCTCGCTTTTCTTTCATAACATATTTAAATTATTTTTTTAGGGCAAAAATTATTATACAAGCGCACTGATGTATAAGTTAACTTATTTTTTAACTTTTTGTTAAAATCAGTCATGTCAACTGTTGTTGACTGTAAGATTTTCGAATTTTAAAACACGGCAAAGTGGGTTATTCTCGCAATAATAATCAAACGGACATTTATTATTCTGAAACACACTGAATATATTAATGAAACTGAAAAATAATTGTCATACGTAATTAAATGAAGAGACGTTTTCTAGTTATCAAAATACTTGACATTGAACTTCGTGATATGATTTTGTTTTGAATTTAATTTGATATTTTCTCGCCTTATGTTCAAGGCATTTGAAGGTAGTAATACTGCTGAAGATATACGAAATTTCTACTGAATATTAATAATAGTGACGTAACACTCACGCACACTTGACGGCCATTCATTTGTACTGACTACTGTTTGTGTAAGAGATTAGATAATATACCTTGTTTTTTTTTTTTTTTTTTTATACCGGTTGACCTTCGCCTGCGTTTTGACACCTGCGCGCTCGGAAACAAGAGTCCTCGGAAAAATAATTTCGGTAAAAAAAGACCCTTGCGAATAGCCACCTAAATATTTTGAACCCATATTATAATACACGAAAAATCATTCTCTGGTAAAAAAAAACTGTTAAAATTATGCATTTTATCTGATGTAATAAGTGTATTTTTCCCCAAAACGTTTGAGTAAAATGTAATAATATATATTATTATTATTATTATTATCATTGCTATTAAAATTAATAATTTGAAAATTTCTCTTTTCTTGTGTTTTGTCTTGTTCTTTTTTTTTTTTTTTTTTTCTAATATCTGAATATTCGTCTTGCCTTTTAACGAAACGTATTTTCAATCAAAGTTCGACTTTCATAAAACAATTATTATAATATTTTATGTACGTTTATTGTCTCCAATTTCTGTATATTTTAATGTTAAATAAAAATAAAGCCGGACATACTTCGCACGATGGGTGTACTTCGATCGTCGGGGGTGTTCTTCGCACGTCGAGTAGGATTCTCTTGACGGGTGTATTGAATTTTAAAGAAATGATAAATCATTTCTTCAATAAAACGAATCTGAACAAAGAAAGTTAATAATATAAAAAATAAATGAGAAAAATGTCAAAATTTTTTTTTGCGCCAAAATCTTTCTTACATTATCTTCTATCTATGTTTAAATTTTCATATAGTTCGAATCAAAAATTGATGGTTTCCAAGTCGTTTTTGTCAAATTTTGGGTAGTTTTTTCTAAAAAAAAAATTTAAGAATGAGAAATTCAAAAAATAACTTCTTTAAAGTACAATCTAGAGACAAATCTGGTTTCAAAAAGTTACTGATTGAAACTTTTGGACAAGTATTACTATACAAAATGTTGTACACAGAAAACAAAAATAAACATCATTGTAAAACTTTGTTCAGTATCTAAAATAATAAATAGTTTCTGAGTAATTTTTGTCAAATTTTGTGTAGTTTTCCTAAATTTTGAGAAAAATATTGAGAATTTTAAAGAATGACCTCTTAAAAGTATGTTCTAAAAACAAATCGGTAGTAAAAAAAAAAAAAAAAAAAAATGCTGATTGAAACTTTTGGACAAGTATTTCTATACAAAAACGTGTACACGTAAAAGACATAAATGATCAATGAAAAATAAACGTCGTTGTACAAGTACAAAAAACACTAGCCTTTATGTTCCACTCAGGATCTAAAAATGTATTTGAATATTTTTAGGATAAGAATAAAATTCTGGAAACATCTCGTTGCTTATAAGCTTTTTTTGTAATAAAATATGACTAAAAACATGTGAGTTAGGTTTTTGGTATTATTCCGAAAACGATTTTTGAGACCCATTTAAAACAATAATATATACGATATACGCGTCACATGGCCGTCATACTGTCGTACGAAATTTATCAATTTACATTTAAATTGCTTGTTTAGTTTAATGTAATCATCGAAACGAAATGCTATCACGTTATCGAAATAATAACGAATAACGTTTTATATCAGCGTTTCTCAACCTTTTTACTGTGTTGACCCCCAAATTAGGTTTACAATTTTTAACGACCCCTAAATACATTTTTTACATTTAAGTATAGTTTAGGTACATTATAGAATTGCAATAATATTTAATAATAAGTACAATAATATGATTTTAAATAATTATAAAGCATACATTTTGCAGTTTATTAACTGTAGAAAATTTTGTTACAATTATAATAATTTAGGAGTGACAATTCAAATATTAAGAGTCATCCTTAAATTAA
>JAIPRM010015268.1:0-10255 GCA_025469315.1 Stegophylla sp. TES_Ste_2020
TTTTTTTTTCTGTGTACAACTTTTCGTATAGAAATACTTGTCCAAAAGTTTCGATCAATAACTTTTTGAAACCCGATTCGCCTCTAGATTGTACTTTAAAGAGGACATTTTTTGAATTTCTCAATTCTTCAATTTTTTGTTTTTTTGGAAAAAACTACCCAAAATTTGACAAAAACGACTCGAAAACCAGCATTTTTTGATCAGAATTTTATGAAAATCTAAATATAGATAGTAAATTCTATAAAAAAGATTTTGGTGCAAGAAAATTTCGAAAATGTGAAAAAAAATTTTGGACATTTTTCTAATATTATTGAAGATATGATTTATCGTTTCTTTAAAATTTAATACGCCCGTCAAAAGAATACCACCCGTCGCGCGAAGTATGTCCGGATTTTTAGAGATTACAACGGTAACGTTTAAGTTTTGACTTGAAATTGTATTTATCAATTAAATTGTATTTTGTTTTGTAAACTCGTGACTCGAGTTGATCCGAAATTTAGCCAGGCCGTCCGGGCCCGGAAGAAATCCACCCTTTCTCACCACCGTGTCGTTCGGACTGATAGCCCCACGGGGTACGACGGGGGATGTTTTTATTATATTTCGTTCCACGCGAAATCTAAGTCCCACCGCACAGTTATCACGTCGCGGCGGAGGCGCAAGACATGCGGATATCGATCGTCGCGTTTTTTTCCCCGAGTAGGTATTATGTACGATGAGGCGTTTTTTGTATGGTTTTTTTTTTTTTTTTTTTTTTCTGTGCCAACTCGAGGCCGCAGGTCGTGCAGGCTAGGGAAAAACTTTTTGCCTCCGCCGCCGACGTTTTGTTTCGATAGGGAATAAAAACCGCGCTATTACTATTACTATACGACTATTGACACTATACAGGGTGTTCTGTGTGTCTAGGTGGCCGTCACATCCGATTTGTAATGCATTTACAGTGAAACTAAACGCAACGCGAGCTTTGTATACATTTCAACAGCCCCGTTTCCACGTCATTATTTTATTTTTTATTTATTTTTTCTGTACGCCAAATCTCACAAGTTTTCATTTCTAATGAAATAACAATTTTTTAATTATTTCTAATGAAATAAACTTCATAAACTGTTAGTCATACGCACGACGCGCGCACACATTTTTGGGACGTCCTTACAGGCCCGTAAAGACCGCGATCATCAAAAATTGTTCATCATTTAATTATCTAAATAAACTCTAATTTAAGTTTTATTTTTAATACTCAATATTATTCGTTTCGTATTTTTGAAATAATATATGTATTATTGTAAATTCCTTTGTAAATTTCCAAAATATTCTTTTATACATGGATATTTGATGGAAAATTACAGTTGTGTTCATTTAATCAATGTAAATAAATTGAAAACTGCATAAATATTGTTTTTTTTTTACATAATACTCCCCTTAATATTGGTTTGTCCCACTTGAAAATTTGGTCTGGCTACGGGCCTGCGTCCTTAGCATATTTTGGTTTTGCATTGAATTTCAAAATCAAATGAGATGGCGTCGGTTCGAGACTACTGTACAACCGTACAACGAGACTGACCGTACAACCCAGAACACCCTGTACATTATATTACACTCCTGCGACGCGATTTCCCCGTATGATCTGCACTGGACCGGCAGCGGAGTGTGTTGCTGACGTTTTGTCGCCCGTATCTGCGTATGCAACACACGTAAACGACTTTTAAACGGCGGCGACGGGGTCCTACCAGGGCCGGATTTACTTAAAAGATGCCCCTAGGCAAATAAAAAACCAACGCCCCTACTTCATAGAAAATCATTTGTTCAATAAGAGCCGAGAGCCTCATTCCTTATTGATTTACCAATTATATGACTATACAAAAACGTATAATGGATTAATTGAAAATTATTTTTAAGTCAACATAAAAAATTAAGTCTGATATTTTTGCTGAGCAAAAGTAAATGATACTATTCTAGTAGATGGTAAATTAAATTTGCAGATAGGAATTATATATCTAGCATCTACAGAAAAAAGAAGAAATCACCACCCACCTAAGACATAGGCTAGGCTAGGCTATAGCCTAGGTAGCCTAGTCCTAAATCCAGCCCTGGGTCCTACCGGAGGCGTTAAAGGGGTACAGTGCAGGTCTAGTCTCCTCTCTGGCGGTCGGTTATATTTTTCAAACGCATATCATATTTCAAAAGTTCCCAAACTGCGGGTCGCGATTTAATTTTTTTTTTTTTCGGTGGATCACGTTAGATTTAAGTTCATGATTGAAGCGAAGAAGTTAATTTTTTTACAACAATTATTTTTATTTATTTTTTTTTCCGTAGACACTTTTTCGTATAGAAATATTTTAGCAAAAGTTTCGATTTTTCAAAACTTTTTAAATCGGAATTTTTCTCTAGACAGTACTTTAGTGGTGGTTATTATTCAAAATTCTCCTTCTCTCTTCAAAAAAAGTTTTTTGAAATTCAAGAAAAACTGTACTAAATTAAACACAAACGTAATTAAAACTTTACAGAAATTAATATGAAAAATATTTTTGTGGAAGAATTTTATTCGAAGTATGTCCAAATTTTTTAATTTTATACAAATATATATAATATGTATATTTTTTTCGGTTTAATCGTAATTATAATTTTAAAAATTGATTACACATTTTTTGCAATAAATAAATGAATAGTTACAGTTATGTAACAGTTGTACTTGTTATTCGATAAAAATTTAAATATAAAATTCTTTTTTTTATTTGGTATCTTATTTATTTTTATCATTCAACAAGGAAAAAAAATAACATTTGGTTAATGTTGTGGGTATCCAAAATTGAAAAAATGACCGAAATTGGTCGTACCAAAATAAAGTTTGGGAACCTCTGTATTATATTATAATTTATTGCATACGAATATGTATCAGTAACAAAAAACATGGACGTTTTTGTTTAAATCCAGCTCGCGATTGTCATTTTAGATAACATTATAATATCATCAAATATGAATTGTCGGTTTTAAAAAATTCGCTTATTTGAAATTGTACAGAAAGTTCAATTTAAAAGTAATAAATACATTTCGGCAAATTCCCTTATTTTTTTTTTTTTTTTCTAGCCTATTACAATTGATTTAATAACAATAAGAGCGATTCATTTTTGTTTGTTTTTTGGCCCCAGCAAATACTACGAGCAAATGTTATTCTCGCGAAATTAAAAACTCAACGAGCAAATTATTATTAAATCAAAATTTTTATTTTGATTCCGAGATGAGTAAAAAATCTAGTGGTTTTATAATAACGTTTATTTTAGATTCCGAGTAAAGAGGAGTGAGCGGTTTTACAATAATTTTATTGTGTTTATTTTTATATTTCATTTAGTGAAACCGATTCAAAAGTTTTGTTCGGCATTTTCAAAGACAGTAATTTCGTTGTAGTTAGTACTTTAAATAAAATATTTTTCAAGAATCCCTATACTGTTGTTCTAAAGATAAAACTATCAAAATTTTAGTAAAACCCATAGATATGCCATAAACTAGATTTTCATGAAATCAGTTTTAGTGACAAAAATTACTTAATATTTTATATATTTAATCGTTCTAAAAATCGTTTAAAACGGATCAAAATATTTCAACTAATTTTGAGATAAATTAAAAATTTTTGAAACGTTAAAATTATTATAATTTTAGTACCTATGTTCTTCTTCGTCAAATTGTCAGTTCTTTATCCGGAAGAAGTTTTTTTTTTTTTTATTTTTTTTTTTTTCGCCCGTAGCCGAATAGTCTTATAATAGTTGACTCAATGAATAATTTTTTTACTTGACAGTCGTTCAGTTAGAATATGCATGAAAATTATTTTATTATTTATTTATTTTATTTTTTTTCAAAACCTCATAAAACTTTCCAGAACATTAAAAAATTTCGAATACGCCATTAAGCGTTGTAACATAATTATTATTTAGTACCTATATATACCGTTATCGTCGAATGCGAATGAAAAACACGCATCGTCAGAACGGTCGGCGTTTCGCATAACATTTTTCATAAACTTAACACATATAATTGTATAATATTGCATAATATTGCGTACGAACTTACCGGGTCTGACACGTCAACGAATAGGTCGCATAGATACTGCAGTCCAGTCTCATCGTTATAATAATATTAATAAATTCAAAGGATTTTCTTATTCGCTTACCTGTAACAAAAAAAAAAAAAAAAAAAAAACAGAAACGCATTATTATTTCAATTGAACATACATTGCAATAATATAATAAGAATATAAAGTTGCTGTTCATAGAAATGTATTGCTGAGGGCACAAATAATTATCTATTTGGGCCTAAATCATTTCGAAGATGAATTTTATTGTCATCATTTAGATAAGATTATGTTGGATTAGGTAGTTTTGCATTTATAAACGTTTGACGTTCAGTTGGGAAAGCTCCTAACAGTTTCTACTCACTTGTCTTGCATTGATGACTAATTGAATACAAATTATTTGTAATTTTAACGAATAAAATTGGTAACAGAAGAATAAAAGTTTTACTTATGTTGTTAGTGATATTATAAATATACATTATATAATATGTTTATAAATATTTTATTTTTTATTTTTTGATTTATCTATCCGTATAGATTCCTTACATAGATATGTGTCATTTGATGATACATCACGTGTTGGTTTTACGTACCTATTTTTTTTTTATAAATTTCACTTTATAACTTAGTCACCTATAAAATAATTTATAGCATTTTAAGCGCCTACATAATATAAATTTAATCGTTCTTAAAGAACTAAACGTTTTGACTTAGTTTTAATAATGAATAATGTCTGAGTTTTGTTTTTAAATTTTACCCAAGTACAGATAAAAAGTAGATAAAAGATAATTAGTACACATTTATCTAAAATAAGATAAATGACAATTAAAATGAACATTATTTAAATAAAGATGAAAGATAATAATATTAAATGGTATTTATCTAGATGAAAAATAAAAAGATTAATTTTTATTTACGATTTTATTTTTGTGAACTAGGTATAATAATATGTTTAATATAATACAATTTTTACAGTATTTTATGCTATTTAAAAAAAAAAGAGCCTGACATACGATGGGTGTTCTTCACACGACGGGTGGGATTCTCTTGACGGGTGTATTGGATTTTAAATAAACGATAAATCATTTCTTCAATAATACGATTCTGAACGAGGGAAGTTAATAATATAAATAATAAATGAGAAAAAAAATATTGGAAAAATGTCCAAAATTTTTTTTTCACATTTACAAAATTTTCTTGCGCTAAAATCTTTCTCATATTATTTTCTATCTATGTTTAAATTTTCATATGGTTCGGATCAAAAAATGATGGTTTCCGAGTCGTTTTTGTCAAATTTTGGGTAGATTTTTTCAAAAAAAGAAAAAAAAAATTGAAAAAATGACCTCTCTAAAGTACAATCTAGAGGAAAATCCGGTTTCAAAAAGTTGCTGATCGAAACTTTTGGACAAATATTTGCATACGAAAAGTTGTACACAGAAAAACAAAAAAGAAAAAAAAAACATCTTTATAAAAACACTAACTTCGTTCAGAATCTAAAAACTAAGAAAATAAAAATAATTTTTAAAATTGTTTCATCTCGATAAACAAAATAAGTTCAAATAAATATTGTATTTATCTAAGGGATAAGATGAAAAATGATTATTTCATTAATTATCCAGACAAGATAAAAGATAATAAAATATTTATCTAGATTGTTTATGTAGATAAATTTATCTAGTTAATGCGCAGCACTGATGGTTCGCCATTAGTTTGAGACGATTAAAAAGCTTTTTTTTTTTCCAATCGTAGAATATACATTACGATTATACACTTTAAAAATTACCACAACTTTGGTTCCGAAAATCTTAAGTGCATATATATATATATATATTAATGTGTGTGAGTTTGTTTGTGCGTGTGTGTGGTCAATTCGACCAATTAACCCTTTTAATTGACTAATCGAAGAACGTTAAACCCGTCAGACCTATATAACAAAGAACACATAATGGACACACGGCTATTAACCGACGACGACGCTTTACGGTTCGATTAAGTTTTTTCGACCGAATTGTTGTGACCGGTGGTGGATTTACGGACGGTAAACACTTAAAATCAATTACTATACAATTACAAAACGTGCACAAATTCGCAGTGTTCGTCGTCACACGCGGCAAGTAAACAATAATATATGACCTTAGGTTTTAACGTTATTTAACGCGCAGTCATATAAAATACTATTGTTTACTGGCTAACGAATTGAACGTATCTAACGCGTATTTATATATATATATATATAACCGGCCTCAACCACTCGTCCGTCAACGTTCACATTAAATCAAATTACGATTATTAATTTTTGTTTTTCATTCGACTAATCGTACGATTTTCGTCAATGTAGAATAATCGTTTTAACGTTTTGTGACTGCATTTTCAACGTTGTTACCAGAGGCGGTTAATACGTGCAAATGTTCAAGGTGGAGGCGAAAGTAGAAAATAGAGAAAAGAATTTAATGCCTATTTAATTATTTTTAGTTTGAACTATTGAGTTTTATACTAAACTAATATTATACTATTAATAATTTTCAATGAAAACTTATCATTAGAGCTGACATTCAAATTGTCTTCTGGACGAAGTGAAGAAACTTATGTTTTTACAATGATGTTTATTTATTTTTTTCTGTGAACATTTTTTCGTATAAATCTACTGGCTCAAAAGTCTCTAGGTATTCTTCGCACCTTGGGTGGGATTCTCTTGGTATTAAAGATTGATATTAAGTATTAAATTTTTAAGAAACGATAAATCATTTCTTCAATCAAACGATTCTGAGTGGAGCTTCAGTTGATACAAGATAATTTTACTTAAAAATTATAAAGTTATTAGCATTTTAAAATTATTGTATATTTTAGGCATTTATAACGCGTTTGAAAATTGAAATATTTTGAAAACTCCACATAGAAACACAGATAATGACCTTACCTTTAAATCTGATATTAAGTCAACTTACACTAATATTAAACTTGTTGATGCAAAAATTAATTGCGCTGAACGCGAACTTTATATACTGGATGTGGTGAGACGGAGACAACACATACCATACGGGTGTAGTGTCCTCTTAATGAGACTGTTTTAGAACTGAATACTACTTCACTCAAACAAATTTACTCATTCGTTTGTGATATAATATAATAATAATAAAAAGTAATTCAATATGAGCCAATGAATTAAAATCACTATCTAAAAAAAATTCAAACATTTTTTTTTTCACATTTTCAAAATTTTCTTGCGCCAAAATATTTATCATATCATTGTTTATCTATCGATAAATTTTTATTAAGTTTGGATCGAAAAAATGATAGTTTGCGAGTCTTTTTTTGTCAAATTTTGGGAAAGTTTTCCAAAAAAAAAAAAAAAAATTGAAGAATTGAGAAATTCAAATAATGACCTCTTTAAAGTACCATCTAGAGGCAAATCCGGTTTCAAAAAGTAGCTGATCGAAACTTTCGGACAAGTAAATCTATACAAAATACTGTATATAGAAAAAAATAAATAAATATCATTGTAAAAAAAAAGTAGCTTCTTCACTTCATTCAAAATGTAAATTTCAAATTTTTGAATTTTTACGAGCGAAAATTGGGGTTGAGCACATTAAAAAAAAATAACACCCTGTACACTTAAACCACCGCGGTGTATGACGTGCTCCGCGGATAAAACCGATCGCAATGTTCCCGACGCAAAGAAAATGTTTTAGACGTCCTCTTTTTTTTTTTTTCCGTTTAAATTATTTATGCGCTCTGCATTTTTTTTTTCTTTTTTTTTTTTTTATCATTCGTACACGCGAAAACGGGACATCCCTCATAACGCAGCCGCCGCCGCCGCCGCCTCCGAGGTCCTTGTAAAACGTACACACACAACTTAATGGCATGTTTCGAGGGTCTCTTTGTGTACGGCGGCGGCGGCCGCGGAAACCCGTCTCCGCGCAGCTTTTTACCATCACCGTCGAGCGGTCGACAAAATTCGCCTGGGGAACGCGCGTGCGCGTGCGCGCGGGACGCATCCGAGACGATAAAACTTAATTGGATTTTTTCTCACGACGAAACGGAATTAATTCGTTCTTGATAAACACCCGCCGCCGCCGCGTTTTGTGCAGCACACCTAACGGCCGATATTATCTCTCTCGTGCCCGACGGGGCCTTTGTCCCAGTTTTGGTAGGGTTTTTGTTTTCACTATTATTATTATTATTATTATTATTATTATCAAACGACTTTGGATTTAGGGCGAATAGCGCGCGACAACACTGCCAGAAGTACTTACAAACGAGTGTTAAGATTCTCTTAAAAATTAATAGATAATATGAACGCTCTCGAAAAAGTATAAATATGCACTTAATTTTATTTTATTTAGCGAAATTTCGATAAATACAAATATTTTTTTGCAAACAATGCTCGTACTCAATACTATTGAGTCGGTGTGTTTGATGAATGTGTTATAAATAGTTAAACTCAAAAGTACGATATAAATGAAAAACCCACTTCCGTATTAGTGGGCAAAGTACAGTCAAATTCGCTTATTATCGTATATAACGTTATTCCGTGTAAAACGATTCCAAGCAATGTATTTGGTTGGTCTTATAATATGTCATGTGTAGTACTATTATTCGGATACAACGATGTTGATTATACCTATAATCCGGATATAGTGATGTTATTTTGAAACGAAAATTGGTTTTTATAATCGCCTACAACGACAATTGGTTGAAATTTTTATTTTGTTCAAATTCTTTATGTTTTTTTTTTTATGAAATCGTATTTAAAGTACCCTCGATTTCAGAAATATACTTTTATATTGATCAGGTGCTTAATTTTATTTTAGTAAATAGTGACATAAATACGCCAGAAGTATCAGTGGCATTAAACTTGTGAAATAAAGATTGTGTTAAAAAATCGTATTCAAATTATAAACAAACCACTATAATGTATTATTTTTCAACTCTGATTCGCGTAAAACGCTGATGGTTTTCGTGTATAATATTATAATATCGATTGACGTCCCTATGCATAATAATATGTTTTATATTGTTCGTGACGACCGATTTTCAATCATTCGTAATATTAACCCGCCATATTTTACTAGTTATTTAGCGTTGCATTTTTATCCGCCAGACAGCAAGACAAGTCCACATTTTCAAAATTATTCAGGAGACATGATTTGTTTCGCCAAAACTTTAAAAATTTATATTTTTATTTGAAAATTCGACGTGAGTATCTTTAATCACATATTATGTTTATAGTCGAGTAAAATTAATTTTAATTTTAAATAAATTTTTATTTAACTTGGAAGTATGAAACATATGGACTTACCTAGTTTTTTGTTCATTAATTGTAGTATATTTTTCGAAAATATTAATGTTTTTTTACGTTTTACTGTAAACTAATGTAATTATTGATTACACTCAGCTACCCTAAATCAGTGGTTCCCAATGTGGGCGTTTTTAATATTGAGGAGGGGGAGGTGTTTCACAGGAGGAGGCACAAAAGGAGGCGATTTAAATTATACACCTTTCTACATTCATAATTATTGGCAAAAAGAGGTCATCAGTTATTACTAATTGTGACGCCAAATGTAATATTATACATGTTTGTATTTTAGGTATGTAGAATGTATTTTTGTAGATCAGAAATATGTAAAAAGGAGATTTAACATACATTGAGCCAGATGTATTATTTAAGGAAAACTTCGACCTCTGAGCATTCGTTAGTTATATAAGTATTTTTATTACAATTATTTTGTACAAGCAGTCAGTATAATAATATTTTTAGTAGATAGTTTAATTTATAAGTGAACATTATCTAGTTTTGTTAAATATGTTTCTTTTTTTGGCTGCATCCGAATTGGTTCCCATACCTGAAAATTTACATCCGAATTGGTTCCCGATATTCTAGGTGAGTGGATAAAAATTCGAAAAATATTTTTAATGTAGCGAGGACGATAATTGAACATTTAAAAAAAAAAAAGTTGAAAATTTTCAATAGAACTAAATTTATTGCAATTTGCAATTGTCAGTTTATTGTGAAACATTCTATATATATATAATACATGTAACACTGTACAACCGAAATATTACAGAAGTCTAAAAAGCGGACATACTTCGCACGATGGGTGTACTTCGCACGACGGGTGGTATTCTCTTGACGGGCGTATTAAATTTTAAAGAAACGATAAATCATTTCTTCAGTAAAACGATTCTGAACGAAGG
>JAIPRM010015269.1:0-10254 GCA_025469315.1 Stegophylla sp. TES_Ste_2020
AAAAAAAATACTGTTATTTAATATGGTATACATATACATATACATGTATACGATACGAGCATATAATAGTGTATACATATACATGGCACTGCCATTGGCAGTCCGTGTAATATGAGACAACTGATAAGGCATTGTAACAATGAGAAATGTATTTGGGCGGCAGTCCAAAGGCCACACCGTAATTACCGACTTGTATCGTATTAAATTTAGCGTCGAAAAATACGTAGGAAAAGATAAGCGAATAACAAATAGTGTCCGTACTTTCTTCGATTTTTCTTCAGTCAAACCCTTGTAAAATGTTTAATTATTCGTCTGTAAGAAATTTTATTGCACCAAAATATTCACAATGAAATTTTCTATCTAGCCACCAAATTTAAAAACAATCGGTTTTGCCAATTTTCTTATATGTATGTTAATAAGTAAAACTAACGAATTCAGTCGGAATTCTGACTTCAAAAGGGTATAAAAAAAAAAGTTGACTAACGATTTTTGAGATTTTTTCAGATCAACTAGACACATATGTCAGTGAGATCATATTAAATTTTCAAGCCTTAATATCAAAAATCAAAAATTATATTTCATAAAAACTAACAAAAAATGAGATATTTCCGAAATTTTCAAAAGCCGTACTTAACTCAAAATTAATCAAATCTTTTTGAAATTTTTATAAAATGTTCTCGTATTTATTTTTAATGGTCAGTGAAAATTTTAAGTCTATAGCTGCATTATTTTAGAAGTTATGTCAAAAAGTAATTTTCAGTTTTACGGAAATTTATTTCGGTAATTGCGTATTTTACCGTTTTTCGTCAATTTTTCGACAGTTTTATAGAGTTCTATATCCGGTTCTATAGAGATACTGATCGAAACTTTCGGACAAGTATTTCTATACGAAAAAGTGTTCACAGAAAGAGAAAAAAAAAAAAAATAAACATCATTTTAAAATTATAAGCTGCTTCACTTCGTTCAGAATCTAAAAAAAAAATTTCGGGAGGGATTATAACCCCTTCACCTCCCTCTGGGTGTGCCACTGTGAATTTTCATAGAATAAAATAAGTACAAAACTATTGATGCATGTGGATTTTAATGAACGCCATCGTATTCAGCATCGAAAAATACATAAGATGACGATAAATCATTACCTACCAATCTTATGGATGTTAATTAGAAATAGGTATATCATAATAATTTGTCCGTAGGTACTTTCTTCAATTTTTTTTTCAATCAAATACTTGTAAAATATTTAATTATTTGTTAGTAAGAAATTTAAGTATGTCAAATTATTCGCAACGAAATTTTCTATCAAGGTAATATATGTTTCAAAAAAATCGGTAGCACTAATTTTCTTTTATGTACTTATGTTAAAGTGTGCACTTTTAGATAAAACGAATGAATTTCGTCAAAATTCTAAACTCAAATGGTTATAGAGAAAAAAGTTGAGTTACGATTTTCGATATTTTTTTAGGTCAGTCAGACATTTATGTCAGCAAAATCATATTAAACTTTCAAGTCGTAATATCAAAAATTAAAAATTGTATTACATAAAATTTCAAAATGCTGTACTTAACTCAAAATTGATCAAATCTTTTTGAAATTTTCATGAAATATTCTCGTGATTATTTTTAGTAGTTGGTGAAACTTCAAGTCTTTAGCTGCATTGAAGTTATGTTAAAAAACAATTTTCGATTTTACGAAAATTCTGGTTATTACATATTTTGCCGTTTTTTGTCAATTTTTCGACAGATTTTCTACATTTTTTGAAAAATGTTGAGAAATTACCTCTTTAAAGTACCATTTGGGTGTGATTCTGGATTTATAGAGTTACTGATCGAAACTTTAGACAAGTATTTCTATACGAAAAATTGTTTTTAGAAAAATAATAAATAAACATCATTGTAAAATCATATGCTTCTTCACTCCGTTCAGAAATTTAAAAAAGAAGAAAAAAAAGGCGGAAATACTTCGCACTATGTGTATTCTTTACACGACGAGTATTCTTCGCAACTCGTGTGTAAAGCTCTTGGGGAGTGTATTTCGTTATTTAGAAAAATTTTATCGTAAGCACAAGATTTCGGTGAATAATTTGGATAGCATGATACTTTATAGAGGTTATTTTTCAAAATTCTAAATTTGAGAAAGACCTACAAAAAACTGGTGTTAAAATGATAAATTTGGCTTTTTTTATATCTGTTACAGATATTTAGTCATAGTGTTTAAAATTTACTGATTTCAAAAACTAAATTGCATTTCAGGAATCAATATGTTTAAGAAGTAAGAAATTTAATTACGAATCTGTAATAATCAAAATTTTATAAAATATTTACTTCCGCCCTTTTTGCATGGAGTGCTTCATTTGCACTTAGTTAAACTGCTCGTTTTAGAATGTAATTGGAAAGTATTTTAAATGTTTTGTAGGCACGTGTTTATGTTTGTTATCATATTATTTATATTTAAATACAACTCTCAAGTTTATACTAACAAGATTTTAAGTATGATTTGTCCACGTTCGGGATCACTAATTAACACGTATGTAATTGCGTGAAAAAAACATTGCAAAAAATGAATTCTTCTATTGTTTTGGTTAGAAAGCATTAAGTACTTACTCATTCAATTGGTTCGAACAAATATACATAGTCAGAAACGACGCACAGCAGGCCAAAATTTAATTCTAAGCGGCCAAAAATCTACTTTTTGTTTAATTAATTCAAAATAGTCTTTCTACAGTATGAAGGATTTATATATATATATATATATATATATATATAGTTTATGCATATGTTATTGATTGAAATGCAATTTCTTTTAATGTTATAAAACTAAAAATAAACATTTTAATTTTAATAATTTATGTATATTTTCATTATTTAATTTACTTACAATATTTGTGTATATAATTTTTAACATAGGTACACACTTTTTTATGTAATTTAATACATTTAATTACCTAGAGTTAATTTGAAGTTTTATCATTTTCAGACGTATGTGCTTTTTAATTTTCCAAGTCCAATAAATAGAATGCGTCTGGAGAAAATTTTTCTATTTAATCTTTTTTTTGTGAGCTTAACAATGATATTAGTGAATCCGAAGATAAGAGGAGAAAGTGTCTTAAACCCCGTATTAGTATTAATACGGTAGGAGTTTTTGGAATGATCTTCTCAATAGCTTTAATCAGTAGTTCCCAACCTTTTTATCACTGGATACCACTAGACATTTTTATGATCATTACCACTTTAATAATTCTAAAACTAAATAAGAAGTCATTTTTTTTTTTTTTTTTTAAATATATATTTTAGATTCTGAGTGGAGCGAAAAAGCTAGTGATTTTATAATCTTGTTAATTTATTTTTATTTTTTTGTAATTACTTTTTCACATAGAAATACTCGTCTAATAGACAATAGTTTCAATCAAAATAAGAACCAGAATTCTGTTCTAAATGCTATTTTAGAGTGGTTATTTTTCAATACTTTTTCTACAGTATAGTAAAAACTAGCCATTATTTGATAAAACGTCTTTGAAATTATTTTTTTTATCTAACTTTTTTTTAACTAACTGAAAATTTATGTATAGATTGACAATAATATGAGAAATATTTTGGTGAAGGAAAATATTTAATATTTGAAAAAAAATGTGAGTTTTTACAACTGTGAGATACAACTCATACGATAATACGTAACTGCATTCTGCATCGCTCCGCCGTTCTTTCCAATTTTCTCAGGAAATAGTTACTTGTTTTTTGAGTTTTTTGTTTATAAAAATCAATAAAAAGTGCGCAAATATACTAGTGTCGATTTTAAGTTCACTCTGATAAAAACTATCCCCTTAGGGCAGTTTTTATTTTTGTTTTGTAGTTTCATTAGTTTTTCACGGCCACCGTAACTGTAGTAAGATAAGCATTTTACTAATCTACACTAATTAAAATATTCATTAACAACTAACTCACAGCAACTACGCAATCGGTAAACTCGTTGTGGTTAGAGCAATCCACAACCGATACGCTGATAAGTGATAATAAGGCAGATATTGAATACAAACTTAATTTTTCATTATCCATTATTTTACGATGGAAGCCAAAATAAATGATTTACTTAAATCTGTTAATGAAGTGAAGTCAACACAAAGTAAAATTATTTTTATGGTCAATTCACAATCCGAAAAAAAAACTAGCCTCACAAATAAGGTTGATGACCTTGTTCTCCGTATGAACTCATTAGCCGCTGATAATGAGTCATTAAAATCTAGGGTGGTGTGCATCCAAGATAAAATTACTTCGTTACAACAATCATCTGCTCATCCAAACGATGTTATCGGTAACAATTTAATAAACGAAATACTTGATAGACAATTTCGAGCTAATAATATTATTTTATTTAATCTACCCGAAGTTGAGTCAAATACTGCCAACCCAATTAGTGATGAATCCATTTTAAACCAATTACTAAAACTGCTACAGTTGGATATTCATTACACTAATATTTCACATGAGGGGATTAAGGACGCATCCAAACCTAGACCTTTCAAAATTACACTTCCAAATAGAAACGATGTTTTTAAAATTTTCTCAAGTCAAAAGAAATTAAAATCCAACCCAACCTGGAGTAATTTACATTTCTCATCCGACCGTACAAAGATGCAACGTGATTTTATGTCAAAATTACGCCAGGAACTTCTTCATCGTCGATCAAATGGTGAAAATGATTTAATTATAAAATATTTTAAAGGTGTTTCTATTATCACTAAGTCAAAAAACTAACAAGACCCATTCTCTCCACCATAAATTGCTATTATCAGAATGTAAGAGGCTTAAATTCCAAATTAAAAAATTTTAAAACCAATTTACCAGCTTTAAATTTTGATGTCTTTATATTAACCGAAACTTGGTTGCATGAAAACATTTTAAATACAGAACTTGTTTTTTTTTAATTATTATTAATTATATTTTAATTATTATTATATCTATTGATGTGATAGGAATTCTTTCAACAGCTCTAAATCGAAAGGAGGTGGTATCTTAATTGCTGTTAACAATAAATTTTTCTCTACTCCTATAAATATTGAAAATAACATTTTAGAATTAGTCCTAGTTTCTGTAAAAATCAATATTAATTCAAAAATTATTATTGGTTCAGTATATTTCCCTCCAAATTCCTCAATAAACTTATATTCTAGATTTTTCGATATTATTGAAAATCTTATTTTATTATTTCCTAATGATAAACTCTGGCTTTTTGGCGATTTTAATTTACCCAAACTATCTTCTTATAATTCGTGTGATTTTCAATTATCCTCTAAGGAAACCATGTTTCTTGAAAAACTATCCCTGTTAAACTTATCTCAGATAAACTCTATTCTAAATTGTAACAATAATACTCTCGATCCTATACTATCTAACTCTCTTTCCTCACTTATTACTTTAAATCCTGAATTTTTAGTTCCCATAGACAAATACCACCCACCATTATCTATTGAACTCCTCTTAAATACTGAACAGTCCTCTCTTTCCTTTTGTGAACAGTCATATGATTGGCAAAATGGCGATTATCATTCCATTATATCTTTCCTTGGTTCTTTTGATTGGTCTAATTTTTTCAAACTCAACTCACATATAGACATTCTGGTTGATAAATTTTATTCTCTGTTATTCTTTGCTATAAACTTATATATTCCTAAGAAAAATTGTTCTTCTTCCCACAAATTTCCAATCTGGTATTCTTCAAATTTAAAGCACTTGATTAAACAAAAAAATACTGCCCATGCTCTTTTTAAATATTCTAACTCTCACACAAATTTTTTGAAATTTTCTACCCTTCGCGCAAAATGTAAATCCCAAAGTAAAAAAGACTACTCTTTATACTTATTAAATTCGGAAACTTCAATAAAAAATAATCCAAAACGATTCTGGTCCTTCTTGAAAACCATTAAATCTTCTTCTGACTTCCCAGGCACTTTAAATTTAAATGACGAGGTCGCTAATGATGGTCAAAGCATTATCGAACTATTCGGCAGTTACTTTTCCTCAGTTTACAAAATATCCAACAAATCTTTCACTGATTATCCACTTCCTGTCTCAGAATCGTTTGATATCATTAGTAACTGCGAAATCAATATTATGGATATTTTTAATGAACTAGACAAATTAACCAATAAAATCGTTACCGGTCCTGACGGCTTATCAGCTTTATTTTTATATCACTGTAGATTTATCCTCACCCCACCTTTACATTTCATTTTTACTTCTTCAATTAACCAGGGTTTATTCCCTTCTCACTGGAAATCCACATTTATTAACCCTATCTTTAAAACAGGTTTAAAATCTTTAGCTTCAAATTATCATCCTATCTCAATAATATCTATTCTTCTCCCAAAATATTCTCAAAAATTTTACATATTAAATTATCTCCTATTTTTAAAAATATACTTATACCGCAGCAACATGGTTTTAGATGTAATAAATCTACAATTACGAATCTTATTTCTTATAAACACTTTATTCTAGATTCTTTTTCTAGTGGCTCTCAAACAGATGCTATCTATACAGATTTTGAGAAAGCCTTTGACAGAGTTGATCATAATTTACTTATTATTAAACTAGAAGAAATCGGTTTTGCCAATCCGTTACTATCCTGGTTCACATCCTTTATTTCACAAAGATCCCAAATTGTTAAAATTAAAAATTATATTTCGAAACCTATTGACGTCATTTCTGGTGTTCCACAGGGTGATCACCTTTCGCCATTTTTATTTAATTTATTTATAAATGATATTGCTTCATCAATCAAGTTCTCAGAAATATTACTTTTTGCTGATGATGCTAAAATATTTAAATCGATTAATTCACAAATTGACGCAGAGCATCTACAAAATGATTTAATAAGTTTTAATAATTGGTGCGAATTAAATGGTCTTTTTTTATATATTAACAAATTTCAAACGATTACTTTTTCTAAAAAACTTTTAAACTTATCTTTCAATTATAAGCTAAATAATATTACTCTTTCTTGTACAAATTCAGTCAAAGACCTAGGTATTCTCTTTGATGCTAAACTGTTGTTCTCTCCCCATATTACCTCAATAAAAAACAAAGCACTGTCTATGTTAGTTCTAATTATGCGTAATTATTCCTCCTTTAATGATGTTTCCACTTTTAAATGTCTATTTACCTCCATCGTTAGATTTCATCTAGAGTATGCTACAATTATATGGGATTCCAATTTGATTGGTGTTTCTAACCACTTAGAAACTGTTCAAAACAAATTTTATCGCTATATTAGTTTTAAATTTAATATTGAAAGGCTTCCTCATTCTGATTATATCAATATCAGCAACTTTTTAAACCTTAAATCTTTAGCTGATCGAAGAAAAGATTCTTGTGTTACTCTTTTAAAAAAAATATTAATTAATGAAATAGACGATTCACATTTATTAAGTCTTATCAAACTCAAAATTAACTGCCATAATATTAGAGTTCCCTGCCTATTCTATATTCCACATACCTCCCTTAGATATATGTTATTCTCCCCTATTAACACTTTATTAATGAATGGTAATTCTGTTAACGATAAAATTAATTTTTTTCTCTTAAAAATGTATATTATAAAATAGTTATTTGTATTTTTTTTTGTTTTTTTGTTATATCACTTATTCATTTTTCGCTGTAACTTCAATTTCATCTCTAGTTATTAAGTTTAGTTTGTTATACGTATCTTTCTTCAAATTACTTTATTTGTACCATGTAATTGGACTTTAGTTCGTGACATATTAATAAATAAATAAAATAAAAAAAATAAATAATAGTGGGATATATAACTGACAGTGATAAATAAATATTTTTTGTTATGATAATAAACTTCATAATTTTCAAGTAAAATTGTCTTGTACAAGCTTAAGCTCCGCTAAATCTTATTTAATTGTAGAAATTATTTTTAATTTCTTAAAAATTTAACACGCCTAACTTATTTCACTACAAATGTGATCAATAACCTGCATGGTTCAAATTATGTCAGACTTATTTAATACTGTATTCCGTAACACAATGAATTTCGATATTACTTAGTGTACTTACTTTTGGCTTTTTTTAAGACTCGAAATTGAAAGTTTTACAGTATAGTGCTTTTATAGATTGAATAGATCAGTGCGAGGACTTTGAGTCTATTTTCAATTATTTATCTTAGATCATACTGAGTGATTATGATTAAACGTAAATAAGTTCAATCCGAGGAGTGAAAAACTCCCATGGTGCAAAGTACCTATATCCAGACTTTTTATTATCAATTAATAAATAAACATTTTTTTATTATTTGATATTCATAAAAGTAAAGAAAAATCTAATCAAAAAATTTCTTCGCGTATCACCAACAAGCTTTCTGCGTACCACGGGTTGGATAATATACCTTCGTCTTGAATAATCTTCATTTCGCGATTATCGCGCTTCTTCCAATAGTTGCCCATTCAGAAGAAGTACAAATTTAATAATTATAGAACCGTGTATTAATACTTTATAACTTATATATACCTACACTAGGGTGCATCCGGTACCATTTATATAAATAGACATTAAGTTCTGCAGTTTCTTTAGCGTATTTATCAAATTTATCAAAATTAATATTACCGTTAATTTATTATTATTATATTTTCCTACAAACAAAAATTCATAACTAAGTTAGGGATACTTAAGGGCAGATGAAAAACTTGTATTTCATAAAATGGAAGTTAAATAATAAAATAAAACATTTACCTAAGACCTATAAATCTCTATAAATTATATAAAGTATTTTAAAATATTATAATCATGTTTTATGACTAAAGGAATGCTAAAATTGATATTTAAATTTAAAAAAATATATTTTTTCCATGGTTAATCATTTATGAAACAATTTAAAAAAATTTCTAATATAGTCTTAATTAAACCAATTTTTTTGATCAGGTGTACTTCCAGATCCACCATGTGCCAATATCCAAAGACCGGAGCTACCATGGATTTTTATTTAAATATTTAGAATTCTTCTTCACGTACAAGGGAAAGGTGACCAAAGTAATGAAAATAAAATAAGATATATATTATTCGTTTTTATTTTTCATTTCTCTTGATACATATAATATGTTTATGGATGGTGTCATATCGAAGGAGAGATAAAAAGTATTTATACAAAATAAAAAATAATTTATAGGACCAGGATTACATATTAATTGGGAATGGGTTGACATAACTATATTCAAAACTACAACCGTATATATTGGAGACTGCCACCCATGATCTGAGTTGAACCAATTGACCTGTGACGAAGGAGACCGTAAATTTGCCCTTTGATTATACTCGAGCTTTATTGATGACCACTTGGGAACATTCACTGTTATTGGGCACCTCAGAAATCAGTACGTATATTCCTGGACCAGTGGCCAGAACCAATTTAGTATAAGTTTACATATTTTGATTATTTAATATGACACCAAAATTTATCTATTTATAGAAAATATTATCCATATTCATGAAATTTAGTTAATAACGTAATATTAATATATAAATATTACGTTTTATAGTTATATAGATATTTATGTAATAATAAACTAATAATATATTAGCGTTGTATTTTGCTAGTTTAATTAATTATGTTGTAATTTAATAACAAATTAATACTAAGATACTAATAACAAAAATTAATAAAAATATTGAAACATTAATGCAACTAGGAAATACATAATTTGTATAACATAATTTTGCAAATAATATATAATTTATGAGTTAACTTTATGTTATTTTGAAATGATCCAAAAAAATAAAAATAAAATAGGGCAGTCATAAAACTAGAAAATTATATCATTTTGAATTGTATTAAACTAAGAAACTGAATCATCAACATATGTGACATTGTTGACAACTCTTCAGAATTTAATGAAATTTAATTAATGTAAATAATTTTTTTGTTTCAAACTTATATTATCATAATTAATAATTTGATTAATGAAAAACAAAAAATAATGATGAAAACTTTCTTTGATACGTAGTATGTCCGATAAATACGCGAACTGGTTATCTACAGCATCCTATGGGTCATAGTATGGCTTCGTTCTATTCTAGACACACGCTAAAACTACTGATAATTCAACAGTAATCGCCCGATCGTCGATACCATTCCACAAATCGCACACGTGCAGGTTTAATATTAAGTTATTCTTTTTCTTGTCGAAATGGAAATAGACGGATTAACCGAGCAAAGAGTGATCATCAAATTTCTGGTGAAACTTGGTAAAACCTCTCTAGA
>JAIPRM010015270.1:0-10254 GCA_025469315.1 Stegophylla sp. TES_Ste_2020
AACTACCCAAAATTTGACGAAAACGACTCGAAAATCATCATTTTTTGATCAGAATTTTATGAAAATTTAAAAATAGATAGAAAATCCTATAAAAAAGATTTTGGCGCAAGAAAATTTTGAAAATGTGAAAAAAAATTTTGCACATTTTTCGAACATTTTTTTTTTTTTCTTATATTATTAACTTCCTTCGTTCAGAATTGTTTTACTGAAAAATAATTTATCGTTTCTTTAAAATTCAATACACCCGTCAAGAGAATACCACCCGTCGTGCGAAGTATGTCCGGCTTTTTTTTTACTTTTTCTTTTAGTGCGAACACTTTTTCGTATAGAAATACTCGTCTAAAAGTTTTGTTCAGTAACTCTATAGATCCAAAATGACATAAAGATGATACTTTAAAGGAGTCATTTTTAGAATTTCTCAATACTTTTTCCAAAAACGTGGAAAATCTGTCGGCAAAATATGCAATCACCGGAATTTTCGTAAAATTAAAAATTGCTTTTTAATACATTACCAAAAATAATGCAGTAGAACCTTGAAACTCTCTCCGACTACTAGAAAAGGTCACGAGAATATTTCATAATAATTTAAAAACAATTTGATCGATTTTGAGTTGAGTACAACATTTTGAAAATTTCAGAAATTTCTCGTTTTGCGTTAGTTTTTGTGTAATAAAATTTTCGATTCTTGATATTAAGACTTGAAAATTTAATATGATCTTACTCACTTGTATGTCTAAAAATAAAGTTCACGTGCAACAATAGTTTTCTCACTATTCTTATTTTGATAATACAGTATTTTCGGTTATTATATTATATTAAATACCTACTATTCAAAAAATGATCTCAATGCTGTTAATGTGGAGTAAATATGAGGCGGTAGAATTAAATTATTACGGTACCGGGTTCGAACTTACCCGGTAAAATAAATATTTTGCATTTTTTCTAGATTAGATTTCTAGATTCTTACATAATATTGTATTTAATAAATTCATTTCAAAAATTTCAAATCAACAGTAAGTCGTCAAAAAAGGGGATTAGTATAGGACAGACTTGAAGTTACGGGACAAAAAGCGAGAAGTTTGTCAGGACAACAGGACACAGAGCCGAAATAAATGACAATCCTGTATAAAACAGGACGTATACAGTCACTTTGTACTAGGTATATATTGTAATTTGAAATTATCTATGGATACATCCATTAGGTGTAAGTGAATAATATATGAAAATAAATTTTTGTTTTTCGTAAATGCCGCGTATGTAACAAAATAATTTTCAGTTGAATCCTTTAAAATTGATAATTATTATTATTATTATTATTGTGTATTACATCCCAAGGCGCGAATATTTCGATACACATATCGCATTACTTACGTTATCTATACTTATTTCTCATTTGATATTGTACGTTATTTCGTAATAATTTACTAGGCGCATAAAAATAATATAACTCAAAGTACCTTACTACCTGTTAGAGGTTATAGTTATTTTCATATTTTTGTAGACAGGTCGAATTGTGCACACTTTTGTCCAAAACAGTTGCGGTGGTATACGGTCGTCGTGTTTCACGGGAAATTATAAACATTTTATATCGGCCGGCGATGATGGGAATATGTGTGTTTGGGACGTTTTTAGAAGAGTACTAGTCAGGTATGTGTACACTGCGCGGGGTGAGAACAAAAAAGGTTCTATACAATATATTCTTTTGTTCTAACTCAATATTTTTATGGTTTTTTAAAAGATTATTACTACCGTGTTACTTTCCTGCATTTATCAAAATGGTAATTATGATAAATTAGGTGTAAGTACACATTCATATTATTTTTAAAATCGAATTTTAAAAACGCTATTTTGAAAAATTTAGAACTTTTTTATTTTTACCCCATGAATTTCGATTATTTTGTGATAAAAATGTACCGCCGAATTTCTTATCTGTTTAATGTCTCAAATACGAATTCGTATTCTATCACTTTAATAAGACCCGTAGTACTTCCCTAGTCATGCCGAAATGAAATTTGCACTACCGATCGTAAGTGTAGTCATATTTTAATTGATACTACCGACTGTAATATATTAGCCAATTAAAATCGCGTGATCATAATAATATACATTACGATTTAGTCGACTAATCAATACATTTGCTGTACGTTTTTAGTCTGTATTGAATGTAATAAACAAAAAAGGTAAATATTTCAAGTTTCTAGTAGGTACTGTTACGATCAAATTACTAAAATCGATTTCAAGAAAAGTCTAGTTTACGGCATATTTTACAATTTGTACTCAAATTTAATGTAGATTTTCCTTGTTTTCGAAAAAAAACTATTGAGAATTTTGAAAAAACCAACCTCTTTAAAGAGATCCATATTGCAATTTCTGATTTTTATTATTATTATTCGAAAAATACCTAGTTTACAAATAAAAAAAAAAAAAAAAAACAATGAATATTAGTGTAAATAACCACTAGTTACTTCGCTCCACTCGAAATCTAAAATACTTAGATAACCAGATAACCATTGTCATTTATATGATTATGTATCTTATTAATAAAATTAATTACAGCAAATTTATTATTATTGCTTTATTCGCAATCCTCGAGCTTTTCTAGGAAATACGTGTGTCCACGGACAGTCAAAAACAATATTATGCGACAAAAATTAAAAGTAAATAAATTTTTGTCTAAAAATTTTGACTGAATTGTTTGAAATAAAAACGTCGGTGTGGAAAAAATTGAAATTAGTTGAATGTGTCTAAAAAAGTTTAAAATATAGTATAAAAATATGAAATATGCCCTAAAAACCAAAAATACTCAAAATATGCATTTATATGCAAAATAAAATTTCAAAATCGGCTTTGTAAAAGCATGAAACGTATTTATTTCGTACCCGGCTACTTTTGTAACCGAGCAAAACAAATATGAAAATGCTACGAGTCCTCTGCCCTATAGTAATTACCTATAACCCGACTAAATTGCCCATTGGTTGGTGCGATTCGAAAAAAATGGGTGGCTGGTGCTTCAAACGATTTTAGTTTCTAAAATAATAATAATTATACCTATTGTATATGATACAAATTCTCTGTATAAGTTTCTGGACAAATTTATTTGTTTATTTTTTTTCGTATAGAGCGCTGACGGCGCACGAAGAAGCCACGACGATGATATGTTGTTCTAATGACTCGAGAATACTGTTGACGGGTGACACGACAGGGGTGGCCAAAGTGTGGTCGGTTGCCGAACTGACAGACACGTACGGCAAATCTGCGCCGCTTTTTGTATTGTCGGGCTGTCACGATATGGGCGTGAATTCCGCCGACATATCACCTGTTGCTACAATAACCAGTAAGTGTTGAATCCAGGCATTTTTTTTTTTTCTGTGAACTCAACCCCTAACTACTCACAAGGAGCGTTTCGAATTAATTCTGAAATATTATGTATATTAATTAGAATAATAATAATAATTATTAAAATGATATAATACGATCTACTCGATTATCTCTTTTCGCGCAGACAGAGGAAAGGTGTACGGTGTGTTGACTTGTGGTAACGATCACCTGGTGAAAATCTGGAAACTTACTCTGTGGAAGAGGAGCGCGAGTTCACACCAGTGTGCAGTGGAAATAGTCAAGTCTCTGAAAGGACACTCGTCCACTGTGACTAGCGTGTGTTTCGACGACAGCGGTGTGCTGTTCGCTTCGACGTCAATGGACAAGACCACGAGGGTGTGGCGGGTAAATGTTTTTTCGGGTCAAAAAATGCTGGTTTTCGAGTCTTTTTTGTCAAATTTTGGGTAGTTTTTTCAAAAAAAAAAATTGAAGAATTGAGAAATTCAAAAAATGATCTCTCTAAAGTACAATTTAGAGACAAATCCGGTTTCAAAAAGTTACTGATCGAAACTTTTGGACAAGTATATTTCCATAAGAAAAGTTGTACACAGAAAAAAAATAAATAAATAATAAACATCATTGTAAAAACACTAGCTTCTTCACTTCGTTCAGAATCTAAAAAAAAGACGTGTGTCGTTTTAATATAATAATAAAAAAACATTTTCCTAACATAATTATAGTAGATTATGTGTGAAGTGAATAAGAAACTAGCGATTTTATAATGATTTTTTATTTATTTATCTTTTTTTTTCTATTTCTGTGTACCCGATTTCTTATATAGAAACGATGTGTCCAAATTGTTTATTTGCATACCCGTTTTCGCACCCCGCTAAGTACGACTCTGTTCTTACGTCGTACGTCGTACGTAATGATAGACGAAATTTTTTTGTTGATTTTGTTTTCAAGTAGATGATCGAGTCAAACAACGCGGCTTGTTTAAAAGTATTGGAAGGACACACCCGTTACGTTAACACTTGTGCATTCTCTCAAGATAGTTTATTGTTTGCGACTGGTAAATTATCATCGGTTTTATTTTTAAAAAAAAAAAACACGTTTACCATATATTATGTGGTTTTTAGATTCAAATTACAAAAAAAAAATAATAATGCACTTATATTAAAAAAAAAAAAAAAAACAATACGTAAGGTAAATACTTACGAATTGTCTTTCGTTGTATTTTTCAGGATCCAATGACAAGTCGGTCATTATTTGGGATGTGAAAGGAGAATTAGATTTAAATATACAATTAAATGACCCTTCAGAGGTGAGTGCCTTTATTATATAATATATATTTATACGTTTGTATATATTTGTTACTGTGTTAATAGGTATATATTATGCAGGGTGATTCATTAGGCATGCTTTCCCCTCTTTTTTGGCCGTAAAACAATTAAATTTTTATTCTAATACATTCAAATTCACAGTAAAATTACCCGAATAAAATTCCATAGTTGAAATAAGGGGGCGACTTTTGACAAAAAGTATTTGTATCACCAAAGGACGTCATTAAGGTGACATGAAAAACAAATAGTTATGAAGAACATGATTTTTATAGTAACATTCCAAAAATAAATTATTTTTTTCAATTTTACGGTCAAAAAAGAGGGTGAGCATGTTTAATGAATCGTCCAGTATATTATAAAGTACAGTTAATTTTGCGTTCAATAATATTAAAATTAATAATAATTACTCGTGAGTTTATTAGTACAGTTAAATTAGGCATTTTTATAAATATCTAGTTACATATTATAGTAAATTTATATTAAAACTCCAATTTTTTTGACATTGAAATTGACATTGTTTTTAGGGTATTAAACCTAAAGAAAACATCATCAGAAGCGATATTCAGTTAGAGGTGTCTTTGTGTGAAAAATTAAATAAGTTTACCAATGCTGTTAATTCGTGTGACTTCAGCAGCGAGCGCGAATATCTTGTCGCAGCCGGCAGGTAATATATCGTAATATTATACGTATATTAATTACGTCTATCGGTACTTACCCCGCACTTTTTCTCTTTCTATACTTAAGTGACAAAATCATCAGAGTTTGGCGTTTCGATGAAAATACGCACGTCGAAGAGTGCGAAGGTTCCCCGTTACGCGCTCACCACTATGCAGTGCAACAAGTTGTCATTTCTCCGTGCTCTAAGTACATGGCTTCATGTTCGCTGGACGGAATGACAATTATTTGGGACCTAAATGTAATAATAATGATAAGAGTTGACACTGAAATAATATAATAAATGAAAGTATATAATTTATTATAATATACTTGTTGAGTATTTATCAACCTAAACTATTTTATTTAGGTTGAAATAAAAGTTATTCGGCCTAGATATAATATTTATTATTAGTCGAAGTTATAGTATGTATTATATAAAATTGAAAGAGGTATTTTGAGGTTTTAAAATATTCTGATTTAAAATCAGTATTACTTTTAATAAAATACATATTGGGTAATTTAAAATGATTTATAGTTCGTATGAATATATATTATATAATACATAACTTTGCATTATAAGTTTTGCCTCAGATTCAATGATTTATTCGTATACACTAAGTACATATAAAACAATGATTTTGTTTTCTGTCAAAACTTTATAAAATTTAAAATTTAAAATCTGGTAGACATTTTTTATTGTTTTCAAATTTAAAATATTTTACGAATAAACTAAAGTGAGTCATAGAAATGGTTTACCCAAAATACAAAACTATTTATTAGAAACCTTATTAAATAAAATATAATATTGTTATCTAGACCCTAGGAAAGAGGTCGAAGCCCCTGGTCCCCCGGGATCCGCCATTGTGTGTAGGCTATTATCTTTGTAATACACCAGTGTTTGTTTTTTCATCAAAATTATTTGGTCTGCGACTCGTTAAACTAATAATTATTAAAACTTGGTCAATTTTTGTTTTAGAAAAAAGCTATATATATATATATATGAAAATTTTTGAAAACTACACAAGCGTTTAGATAAAAAATAGGATTGCTATTTGCTTTTAAAAAAGCCTCACAGTGACGCACATACTGAAAATATAATTATTGATAGTTTGTGTTACTATAATTATACATTTTTATATTATTCAAAAACTCATTTATAAGTAATGGAAAATCAATAGGTATCAATGGGTACGAATTCGAAAATTATACTGAAAATATTGATATATTATTTATTAAAATTTCATTTGACCACGCACAATTAAATAATATCTGCAGCACCATTAAATATTTATTCGAGAATGTGAAAGGATGAATAAAATATTATAGACACCCGCTACTCTGTTAATAACAGTCCTATAATTAATTAGTTACCTGTCGAATATAAATAATGACATCTCATTAGACATTGATATCCACCCCGACAAATTATAATAACGAGGCGAATCACCCCATCAAGAATTCATTCGATACCCTACTCACTACTGGGCAGTATAAAATAAAATAAAATATTTTCATATTTGATTGCCAATGTGATTATTTCTAATTATTATTTTACAGACTCTAGACCAGAGAGGTTCGCTACATACCGATTATGGCGGAGCTAGGTGTTGTTCGTTTTCTGGAAATTCTGAACTCATTGCAGTCGCTTGCGATAACGAAATTGTATTCGTGTGGAATATAGAGACATTACAGCTTGTCGTGTACGTATAAGATCGTGATTTAATAAAAGTGTCTTCAAAACTAACTCACAAGTCACAGTACATGTTTTAAAGCTGTTTCAGGTTTATTGTGATAACTATTTACTATTAATTATCGGATAGGTATTTATTGTAATGTTAAACTCTCGTGTAAAAACATATATAGATTTAAAGTTTAAATGTTGTTGTAATCTAATTTTACAAAAAAATGACTCATTCATCTGATTAAAATATTTGTGTATAACCATCATATATTTCAACTGTTCCAGACTATTTTTAAAATATATTTCAACGTATACCTCTTAGGCCCTGTATGATTCAAGCTAAAAATCTCTTATCCTCCGCATCACTATATAAACCTCTAGTGCTCCTTAAGTTGTATTTCTAACCTTTTTAAAATTGTTTCTTCTGTGTAAACTCCTCTATGATACAACTGATTATCCTCCTCTCCTTCGAGCTTCAAATATTAATTTTAGAGTTCTTGTGTACTTTACCCAAACACTGTTCATTTCTTTATTTCTCCATTCTCTACCCGATTAATAAAGGTTTTTAAGGATATTAATAAGGTAATTAATAAGGGATTTTAAGGTACTTAGGTAACATTGGTCTTACCTAACCTAACCTAACATAGGTAACATTGGCGAAAATAGAATAATGCATTTTTTTTTGGCGAGGAGGGGAGGAAGGGCCAAAATATTTATTTGTTTCATTTAGTCCTTCTGATTGAATTAGCTTTATGTAATTTAAAAAAAAATCTGGAAGAGCTTTGAGTTTATTTAGTGGGTTGAGTTATCCCCCCTCCCCCTAGCCCCACTATTTCCATCTATGCTATGACGTACTTTAAAATTGTAATTTAATTAATTTACTTTGTTATATTTATATATGTTTTTCAAATTACACTAATATACCTGGTAGTTTGGGTCTAATGCTTGTTTAACTATAAATAAATAAATAAAAAAATTGTTAAACATATTTTTAAGACATCTTATTATACATTGTACACAGACGTTAGTTTAGTCTGCTGGTTTTATCTTTCTAGGAAATTGTATGGGAATAACGAAGACGTCACTTGTGTTTCCTTCAGCCCGGACACTCGCTATTTAATGTCGGGTTGTGTGGAAGGACATTTTAGAATTTGGTCAGTGCATCCGAAAAAATGTATTATATCAGAAACTAGTGTGATTATCCAGGACAACGCGCACGAAATCGGAATAACAAGTGCACATTTTGCGTATAAGAGTAAGTGTAAAATGCGATCATAACACATTTTTATATATTAGATGAGGATCGAGGATATTATAGGCAAGTAAAAAATGGTGGTGTGTTGAACAGACTTTTTACGAAGAGCAAAGATTATTATCTCCTTTTGAGTTTAATACAACAGTGTGTCATCATTTACGTTTCCCGAGGGGAGGGGAAACAAATAAGTATTAAGACTAACTGTATTCGGATAATAGAACCTATCTATTCCCTCAATTATTCTAATATTATCAATTAAATAACGATGTAGTACGAATAGTATGACTAACTAGGACTCTTTTAATAACATGACATGTTATAAAAATAATATAGTGTCAGGATGTTGAAACGTGCGGGCGTCCATGAACTAATATCCTTGGGACAATTTTGAATGAGCATTTGCTCTTAAATTACACCCCATTCAACACACCACTAGTTCGATACTTTTGGCTGAATATTTTACGTAATTCAAAATATTTTATTGAAAAGAAACATTCAATAATAATAATAATAATAAAGAATTATTTTTTTTTTACGAGTTAAATCTAAATTCATGGTTTATTATTTATTATTTTTTTTTACGTAGACCCATCCAGAAAACGATCATTATTAATGTTAACTGGTGGCAATGATGCCGTTGTAAAAACGTGGAGATTACTCGACGATCAAATCGTGTTCAAAATGAAATTTGTCGGTCACGGTAGTGACATCACGTGTGTTAAGTTCCCGTCGCAAATCACTACGTTTCTGGCGTCTACGTCACTGGACAAGACCGCCAGAATATGGCAAACGGTTGGATGATATTATTATGCTTTAATTTTTCAATGCCGTTCATCTAAAATAAACATTAACAATAAACTTCCTTAAATCGTTTCACTAAAAAGTCGGTTTAAGCGAGAAACTTAAAATGCATTATACAAAGTATTTTAGAGTATTAAATTTGACAAATTATTGTTTTGCGTTAATTCAATCGGAACAGATTAAAATAGGTATATGTATATAATAGATTCTAGACGAAATTTTGGTTGAAACTCTTGGACAAGTATTTCTAATTTTTCAATGAAAAAGTGATTACAAAAAAATGAATATAAATTTACAAGATTATAAAAACACCAGCTTTTTCTCGTTCCGCTTAGAATCTAAAATATATATTAAAAAAAAAAAAAATTGACTCTCCTAAATTTTGTTTTAGAATTATTAAAGTGGTACGCGCGTATTAATCATAAACACATCTAGTGGTACTCAGTAATAAAAAAAAAGGTTGGGAACCCCTGATATAGATAGTAAATAGATACAGTTATACAGGTACCTACTAAGTACCTACAATATGCTTTTAACTTAACATAAAATTAATGTCAATAACATAAAATTACCTCAAATTATTCGTATTAAATTTAAATTTACTTATGATGATCAATGACGATCAATCTATAACAAGTGTATACAGTTTTCACGCATCACGTTCCTTAAGAATTAATTTTATTTCTTATTCGGTATGAATTTCATTCCAAAATATTCTCTCTTAAAAAAAACTGAAGTAGCCTCAAATTATTATAAGATTTTCTTAATATTTTTTGATAAATAGGTACGTAGTAGATAGTAGATAAGATTTTTAAGTTATATAGATACAAAAATAAAAGGTAAAAATGAAATAACATATTAAAATTTGATTTGTTTAATACAAATGATTTGTATTCCTTATCAAAACACTGTTTTTAGCGTCCTGATGCATAACACTAAAATTATCTTTTTATATTTTGTAATTTAATTTAAAAAATTTTGTACTTAATCAATACTATTATTGTACCTACTGTATCTTTATTCTAACAATGTTATTATATATTTTTGTTGTCAATGTACTTGAGCCCGCCATCCAGTGCCGCAACTTGGATTTGTGGGGCCCTAGTGCAGATTTTATTTTGGGGGCTCTATTAGAGTGATTTTGTCATAACTTAATTTTATTACTGTAATAATTTATTTTTATAATTTTTCTAAAAAAT
>JAIPRM010015271.1:0-10253 GCA_025469315.1 Stegophylla sp. TES_Ste_2020
TTCGTTCAGAATCGTTTTACTGAAGAAATGATTTATCGTTTCTTTAAAATTTAATACGCCCGTCAAGAGAATACCACCCGTCGTGCGAAGTACACCCATCGTGCGAAGTATGTCCGCTTTTTTTTCCTTTATATATTAGATAAAAAAAAGTAAAGTAAAGCAAAGTAAAGTAAAGTATTGACAAGAAAGCCGGACATACTTCGTACCACGGATATTCTTCGCTTTTCGGGTCAGATACTTTTGGTGAGTGTGTTGAAAATGACAACTATTATTGTTCTTTATATTATTAACTTCTTTCGTTCAGAATCGTCTAATTGAAGAAATTATTTATCGTTTCTTTAAAATTTAATTCACCCACCAAGAGCTTTACACCCGAGATGCGAAGAATACCCATCGTGTGAAGTATGTCTGGCTTTTGTTTTCAATTCAATTTTATTTGTCATTGAACTAGTTGTAATTAAAATTGTATGATAGTTTTAAAAAAACATATAAGGAGTTTGGATCAAAAAAAGATGGTTTTCAAGTCTTTTTTGTCAAATTTTGGGTAAAAAATTTAAAGAATTGAGAAATACAAAAAATGACCTCTTTAAAGTACCAACTAGAGGCAAATTCGGTTTCATAAAGTTGCTGATCAAGACTTTTAGACAAGTAGATCGATACAAAAAAGTGTAGGTATACAGAAAAAAAAAAAAAAAAAGAAAAAAGAAGAAAAAAATTAAATAAATAAACATCATAGTAAAAATAACCAGTTATTAATTGTATTGGCGACCCTTAAAATTTGTTTGTGATCCCCAAAGGTGTGTAATTTTTTGTAAAACTAATGAATTCTGTCAAAATGCCAAATTTATACAGTTATAAAACAAAAACTTTAATAACGATTTTCGAGATTTTTTCAGTACTGTTAGGAATACATATAAATATGTTTGTATTAAATTTTTAGCTCTTAATATCCATATGATAAAATGTTATGAATTAAAAACTCAAAAAAAAATATAAATATTCAATATTTTCAAAATGCTGTACTTAACTCAAAATTGATTTAATCTTTTTGACATATTTATGAAATGTTCTCGTGACTATTTTTAGTAGTTGATGAAAGTTTCAACTTTCTAGCTCCATTATTTTGAAAGTTATGTTAAAAAAATAAAATACAAATATTCAGGTTGCGCCGTTTTTTACCGTTTTTTGTCAATTTTCGGGTATGAGCTTAGAAAAAGTATTGAGAATTTGGAAAAATTACTTCTCTTAAGTATCAACTAGACAACATTTCCGATCTAAACAGTTACTGATCAAAAGTTTTAGACCAGTATTTCTACCCGAATAATTCGTAATTACATACAGACGACAAAAAAAAAAAAAAAAAACACTCAGATTTGTAACACCACTACATTTCTTGCTATCGCTGAGAATTTAAAAAATAAAATATACATCATGGTGAAAATATTAGCTTCTTCACTTTGTTCAGAATCTAAAATACAAATAAAGCTTAGCATAATTTAATCGTTTACTTTCACTGAAAATAAAATAAAATAATCTTTCAGCTCCTGTTAGGCCTCATTTGAATGCTCCACTGTATACGTATTATTACACGTAGGAAGGTACGTATAATGCGTATAAATGTATATAACATATATAAAGGAGTTCGTTATGACTAGAGTACGGATTTTGAAGGCATTTGCTTTTTCTTTCTGTTGCTGGAAAACGAAGCTATATCAACTATAAATTCGATTTATACTATTTTGAATAATAATGCATGAAATTTAATTTTGCTTTTTTGTATTTTAATATTTTTTAGGTAATTTTTTTGTTTTTTAGTTATATTTTGTCGAAATGTTTTCTAAATAAATGTATTTGAATGGTTTATCTTTATTTTCATATCATACTAGATGTATGTAATCCAAGGACATAGATTTTATCTCTTTAGGTTTGATTAATGAATCGATTTATCGATGTAAATTAGATAATGATATTACGTGTTCTTAAAGTACTTACTCGTATGTACTGTTCAGTCATTTCTTTTTACCGTGTGTAAAACGTAGCTTTTCAGAACATAAACATTTGTTGTAGGATCGTCAAAGGAGATTTTTGTTTGAAAGCTTAAAAAAAAATTAGTTGTCCAATGCGACTTAGATGAAATTGATTTTAGGTACCTAAATTATTTTGTAACTATTATTTAATTTATTTTGATAGTTAGGTGCAGTGCTTGAATTGGAAAAAAATTAGAAGAGGGACGCATAATTTTAAAAAAAATTAGTGTCCCCCAAAATTATAATTTCTCATATACCTGTGAGTGATTTTTTAAAAATTAGTAGGGGTACGCTAAAAATATTTAAAAAATAGAAGGGGTACTCCGTCCCCCCACGTCCTCCCCCAAGTCAAACACTGGTTAGGTGTCATAAATAGAATAAATTTAGTTTGAACATTAACTGTAATTAAAGATGAATAAACAACAGGCTTGTAAATAGGAAGTCTATTTTATTAAAATTTATTATAGCTTTTTTTTTTTTTACAATTTAACAAACTAGTAAATAATTATTTTTTGTAATAAATAATTAATTTTATTTAAATCCCATTTTCAATGCTTTTTTGGAAATATTTTTAAAGCTTTATTGCTTTATTTTAAGTGCTTTTATTCAGTTTTTTTTATTGCTTTAAAATCCGTACTCTAATTTTGACTAAAGACCGTATTTAGCGTTTATTGCGTATTTTTATTTTAGATAGCCAATTACATGCAATATATCATAATATGGATTGTTAGTAAACACAACTGAATAAAGTTAATGCCAAATTGTTTTGCAAATCATAAAATTTGTTGAATTTATAAACTGTTCAGTACTAAAATAAACTATAACACAGTGATAGTCAATAACAGACAAAGCGTTATACTTTTGGATATGTTAGAAATCTAGAAGCATTTCTACGTAGACAGAAAAACGACTAACGTTAAAATGTTATTGAAGTATCCATTCTTTTGGAACAGTGTCAAAAGCATTGGAGTTTAAAAAATACAATATGAGCAACTGGCCGAAAAAATGTCGCCAACATCTGCGAATGAATTGTTTCGGATAAATTGTGTCTTATTTGTCTCGCGGGTTTACTTACTCGAATAAATAGTAATAAAATTCATCTTGAATCTACGAAGAAATACTCAAAAATTGATCGGTTAGACGTGCTCATTAAATGCTTTTTACTGTTTTCAAATACTTGAACATTTTTTTTCTTTATGTTTTATAGTTTACTACGATATTGTAATATATACGAGTTATAGATATTCATGACAACGCAATGGTGTCGAATTCTATTTTAAAGAACTTATTTTCTTTGTATAACGGTGGAATTTCTAACACTATTTGTTCGATTGTTTTAGAGCTACAGCTAAATTACTTAAATATATGCCATAAAAAATTATATATTTTACTACTTCTACTCAAATTTGTAGTAGTTTATTTTTATTTTTGAAACTCAGTTGATAATTTCCAAAAATTTCATTTCTAAAGTACCAACTAGATGCAATTTCTGATCTATTAAATTACAGAACGAGACTATATGACAAGTTTTACTACACAAAAAGTGTTTTTAAAAAAACATAAGTTATTGTAAAACCTTTAGCTCCTCCGCTTTGCTCTGAATTTAAAATAGGTCTTTGTTTTACTAAAACAAGTAATGTATGTATGTATATACAGCAGGACAATTTTGGAGGAGAGGTCCGGACTTGTGGACCCTCTTCACCCCTCCGAGGTCAATCCCCGCGGCAATGTGTCACACATTATTCTGATCAGCTTAAGTAGCCAAGTAGTAAAGTGCGTCTAATCCCCCGAACGCATGTCACCATTTTACCTGTGAGTTTTCAGACGTACATTTAGTCGGCATTTTGAACTTATTAATACTTGCCGCATATTAACTGTCGACTAAAACAACGTCACTTGTTAAACGCAAATACTTAAGTAACTTTGTTTCAAAACTATAAAATTGAAAGCGGTTATTACTGCAGTAACGACTTTTAAGTAGTTAAAATGCACAGGCGTCTGCTGCGAAACGTGCAGAGAACAATTAAAACTGAAGAAGTAAAAAATGTAATTTCGCTGTCTTGCCGGCCGCTGAGAGACGTTGCTTAACGTAAAAACGACGAGAATTTTTTAACTACCTGCATCATAAGTCAGGCTTTTCAGCTACTGTGTTATAATGATTTTATCTGGTTTGAAAAAAAAATAAATAACAACAAATTTTATTAATAATAAAGAAGAAATGCATAGGTATTAATAATTGCAGTTTGACATTGAATTATTAAAACGTACGATCGCAGTTTACGCTTTCATAATTTTTTATTGTATTAAAATATTTACCTTTTTTCTACTTTTTTGCCGAAATGATTTCACTTTTCATAAATATTTCATCGGTATTATCTCATGTTATTCGGCACACGGCTCCTTAGAAAAAAAAAAACATTACGTGGATACGGTCAACACCTCTAACATTGCGTTATGTATACTTTGATGTGTCAAAGTCGATGTTAAATATTTCTTATGTTCAAAACCATTAATATTCCGTGTTGACTTATAAGCAGACGCATTGCTTATAAGTCGATGTTTAGAATAAATAACAAATTCAATTCCTTTTTACATAATAAACGCATCTGTATTTTATTATCAAATCGACGATGAATTTTCCATCTTTGTGAAACACTATATCATAGCAGCCAAATAATATTGAGGTGTCAATATTTTATACATTTTTTTTTGAGTATGATTAATCGAGTGCCAGTCTATATTTTTATCTGAGTTGTGGTTTGAGGAACCGCGAACGGAGTATTTTTTTTCTGGGCCAAATAGATATAATATATTCATTTTAATAACGCACCGATACATCTTTAGACGTGCTAAGTGTTTTGAAAACATTTGGAATTTCTCACTGTTCCTCTATTCAGGTGACTGACCGACTAATAATTAATGAATTTTTATTTATATAATTTATAATATATATTGGTTTGGTTTTCAAAAGTAAAATATTCACAAAACTTATTGTACTTGTTTATCAGCGTTTATTAAAAAAAAAATATAATAATAATATTAATAATAATAATAATAATAATGAGAAAAATATAGAAGTATCAGAACCTGTTTTGAAAACCGTTGTCGTGTTTCTATAGTTCAATGGTTTTCAACTTCTTTGAGTCTATTCCTTCGCTACAATTATGTTAAGAAGATTTTTGACGATCATTTTGACGAATTAATAACTCCGAAAAGTTGTTTAAAATTGATAATTATGATTTTTAAATTTGATAATTATTTTTACTATTATTTATAAGTATTAAAAAGCAGACACACTTCGCTCCATAAATATTTTTTGCCCTTAGGTAGGAAAAGTAAGAAATGACAATAATTTCTAAAACGGTTCAGAACGGATTTTTAGCGTAATATTATAATATGAATACAGTGATATTATTGGTTGTTTTATATTGTGTTTAAAATTGACTAGATAGTTTTAAACTAAAGTTAGGAAAAAAAAAAATAAGTATTGCATATAATTTTCAACTTTCAAATCAATAAATTTCTTATGTTATGAAATATTAACGAAAGCAAATACTCAATATTTTGTATGACCATTTGTTTGAGCTAAAATTATACAGTAAAATGCTTGAAAAGAATTACCTAGCCGATAACTATGAACATTCTTTATATAAACAGCGAAATACGCGGAGGCGGAGCACCTTATATCAAAAGTATAAATGGAGTGTAATTTAAATCAAAAAATGTACGAGGTTTTTACTGAAATGAACACGTTTTTTACGAGAAAACAATTAGTTTCATACGAATGCTAACATTAAATTCTCATGAAAAAAATTCAGGTTAATAATTTTTGAGATCAATATCTATTCAGGGTTGTTAATATTTCATGTATCGTTAGTACGTTTATCATATTATGTTTTCGGTAGAAAATTTGGATATCATAGTAATTTATAGATGTAATTTTATCGGAATTATTCAATTACCAACAGTATTTTCAAAAACAAGGAAAAATTACCAAAAATAGATTAAAAACTATAAAATATATCGTAATTAAACTAGATTTTTGTGAAATCAGTTTTAGTTATTAATTTGTATCTCCACGACAAGTAGTACTAGAAACTTGATATTTTCACCAATTATCAACAATAGTGTAATACAGACTGGAAATAATTTGACTTCTTTTTGGATAAAAATGCAGAATTTTGGAAATATTGAAAATATCTTGTTTTTTTAAGTTTTATTCGAATAACACTTTTAATTATCCATATTATGAGCTGAAAATTTAGAGTTACTCACGTACATATAAAACGGGCAAACGAAATATATTTCAAACATCGTTAGTGTTTTCTTTTTAAGTTTATATTATATTAGGGGGCGCTGAAAAATGTTTTGCTTTTCAAGGGGGCATTGACTTTAAAAAGTTTGAGAACCACTGATTTAGACCAAGCTGTTTTTTAAAAATTGAAACACAAATATTGATATTTTTTTTGTAACAGGTATTATATGAGTAACTTACTCTGCTACTTGTAGATTATGTTTGAACCTGTAAAAACTTTATAGAATATTTCAGTAATATAATTTATAAATTTATAAAACTTTAAGTTCTAAATAAACAGAGTCATTGTTATAATACATTGATTTTAGTACCAAAAATTTAATTAATCTATTAAGAGTGATTTTAATTTATAAGTATGTGAGTCATATTATGTTTGCCATAACTAACAACGGATGCTATGCCATAACTGCCATAACTGCTATGCCATAACTAACAATGGATTGCACTAAAGATAAAAATAGTAAGCGATTTATGGAAACATTCTTACATTTTAATAAATTTCAAATCTGACATCATGAAATATATTAAAAAAATTTCTGATGGTATTCATTAAATTATTTATATGAAAATTCCATTTTAATTTACTATCAATGGTTATACTAAAGTATTTTTTGTATTATAACAACTGTTAAACATAAGTACTCAATATAAAACTGACAATTATTGTTCTGTTTAATTATCTGAAACTTAAATTAGAATTGTTTTACTAAATAAATGACTTATATTTCCATAATATTCAATAAATTCTCCACAAGTATCCTATTTGATGACAAAAGAATATAATAACTATACTATTGTGAAGTGCAAAGAACGACTTCCTTTTTTTATTTCACTGATTCTACTAATACAATTCGTTTCTTATATCACAATTATGATCTATTGTACATATTTTACATAATTAAACTAATTCAATTCAATGATTTGCAAGTTATTTCGCAATTTATTACGGGTTCTGGTTTATCCAAAATTCGAGAGCAGTTTCTACACGAAAGATGAGAGTATCAGAAATAATTATTAACAATATTATTAATCGTGGTACAGGTTCCTTGAAAATAAGTCAGTTGGTGGACTACAAGACATGCTATTAATTGATAATATTGTTGATGATTATCTAAACTGTTTTGGAATAATTGTGACGTGTACTTGACAAATATCGGCATACCTCCCTTTTCCCAAAATTAAGAGCTATTTCAACATTATTTCAATAGCTATGGTCAACAGTCATGTGATATTACATTAATTAAGTCTTTATTAATAAACGAACATATTAATCGTTTGAGCAATGAACGTTTGGAATAATGACTTTGATCTCAAACATTCCTATATTATATATATATAATATATATAATATGAACAAATCAATAAAACAAAGAGAATTCGTAATAATGAATGCCCAATGGCATATTTAGAGAAGGCTATAGTTATAATACCTTTCTCTTTGAAATATCAGGTAAATTGAGACTTTATTCCTACACATTACACTGCCGTCAGTCATATACGTATTTATAGATGGCTATGAGGGAAAAGATCGCCCGGGTGACATTTTTTTAGGGGTTGTATTTTCATACTCATTATTATTGCAGTATTATCTTACATTTTAATAACGTCAATAAATTCTATAATCTCATTTCTCAACTTCGTTTATATTAAGTACACGCAAGACATTATATCATTATATTTATTGATTATGGATATGCGATATAGTTGTCAGAAAAATAATAATGAACTGATCGGCCAAAAGCCAGCTGAATTACAATTATTCATAACAAAATATATGAGAAATCTAAATGAATCTTTAACGACAAACATTTTTTTCGTACGAAAATCCTAATATGCTAATGTATTAAATTTTTTTTCTTTGTCTTGGTATCACGCCAGAGCTAATCACTATAATCTAACTCATCTAAAAGGTGATAATGAGCATTAAAAATAATAAATATCTTCTTGATGTTAAGAAAGTTGAATGGATCTTTAAATTGCATAGCAATACCAGATGTGCCACCAATGAATTGAAGTATGACGATGTTATTATAAATTTGTATACTAGTGTAGTCACTTTAAAGCACGTGGAACAATATAAATTATTACTAGAGTAATGAATGCACTAATTGTTATAAAAATCGAGTTTCATAATATTTAAAATGGAAACAAATAATTGTTTTGTCAAAAATTGATAATTATGTACAAGTAGGAAGGGGCTGAAAAAATGGCACTTGGGTATCAAATTACTAAACACATACCTACTGAAGTTAGTGACCGGCTACAAGTGACACATACACTCAATGGTGTATTTACAAAATTTTTTTGGGAGAAGTGTCATAATCATTAAATATATTTATAAATCAGTTTGTCAATTGTTTTAAATCAGATGCCAAATATCAAAAGAATCCTTTCTTAATATGGCACGTTGTACTGAACACGATTGTGTACTAATATCTAATTATACTCCAATGATATGGAATTTATATTTATCTAACAGGATAGAAAAAAAGTTTATTTATTATTTTTTTTTTTTAACCAAAAATATGTTTTTGGGGCTAGATACGAAAATAAAAAATTCTAACCAATTTTTCATAACATAACGCTTTCGTTACTATGATTAGCATAATAATTATTTATTTATAATTACATAATTTTTTTTTAATTTAAAATTTTCAGTTCGGGAATAAAAATAAAATGATTCTCAAAAATATATTTGTGATTTGTAAATAATTTACTTTTTAATGAAAAATATCAAGTAGTGTGCAACGTTTGAAGTTTTTTTAAAAAAAAAAATTTATCTTCGTACTAATATTACAGTATTTATTATACCGACACAAAACCAGTATTTCAAATTGCCTATGTTTAAGAATCTAAATCTTATTATTTACGCATAGGCATGAATTTTCGTATAAAATGAAAGTGATTTAACAATACGTGATCATATTTTAAAAATATATCACCAATTGAGCTTCATATATGATATATAGGCTCTCTAGAGTTAAGTATGTACGCAATCGTAATACTGTAATAGATAAAGATAAATATCGGTCTAAAATAGTATATTCAGAAATTTTCATTTTTTTTTCTATTGTAGTTATCAACATTATTTTTATAAATTATAGCAATAGTGGTGTATTTTGACTTGTATCATCGAAAACTGAATATTATCCTAAATTGGTTTTAATAGAAGTTTATAAATAGATTTATGTAAAAATAAATTTATGAAATCGAACAAATAATTTAATTAATTATTTAAATATTGTTTTTCTTCATTACAAAATATAATCTACAAAATTAATCAACAGAAATATAATTGTTATATTATAAATTTAAGACCTACAAATATTCTCTGAGTGGGGTGGAGAACCCCAGCATCACCCCATAATTACACCGCTGTATATAGTCCATTTTAATCTCACATGAAGACGCCATCAATTTAATTCTTCAGTGGGTATTTTCAATATTTTAGATTCTGAACGAAGTGAAGAAGTTTATGTTTTTACAATGATGTTTATTATTATTTTTATTTTTTTTTCCGTGAACACTTTTTTGTATAGATTAACTTGTTCAAAAGTTTCGATCAGCAAATTTTTGAAACCGGATATGTCTCTGGTTGGTACTTTAAAGAGAACATTTTTTGAAAATCTCAATTTTTCAATTTTTCTTTTTTTTTAGATTCTGAATGTTAGTGAAGAAGCTTATGTTTTTACAATGATGTTTATTTTTTTTTTTCTTCCTCTGTGAACACTTTTTCGTATAAAACCACTGGTCCAAAAGTTTCGATTAGTAACTTTATAGATCCAAAATCGGACCCAGATGGTACTTTTGAGAGGTCATTTTTCGAATTTCTCAATATTTTTTTTAATAATGCGAAAAAACTGAAAAAAAATTTTCAAAAAACGGCAAAATATACAATTACAGCAATTTCC
>JAIPRM010015272.1:0-10253 GCA_025469315.1 Stegophylla sp. TES_Ste_2020
TTAAAGTAAAGAAAATGTGAACCAAATTAAAAATAATATGTCATATAATAATTTTCATTTAACAAGATATTTTCAAATTCTATATTTAGCTCAAAAAAAGGAAAAAATATTTTAAATATTAACATATTAACATATTCAAAATATTTTTTCCTTTTTTTGAGCTAAATATAGAATTTGAAAATATCTTGTTAAATGAAAATTATTATATGACATATTATTTTTAATTTGGTTCACATTTTCTTTACTTTAAGATTTTGAAACAAGTTTCATAAAGATTTACATAATGAATTATTTTTTACACTTGTTTTGATCACTGATTATTTTCACATAAATAATAAATATTTTCAATCAAAAAAAATATTAAATTTGAAAATCTATATTCAATTTAATATTATTGACCAAAACCATTAATTTTATATTAATTTCACCTACGTTTGAAATTTAATAAAGATAGACTCAATAAATATATTGTGTTTAAAATTAAAATCACTGCACAAATGACTTTTTGAGATTAAAAGATTTCTTTTTGGTATTATTTATAATTTATTGATTAAATAATCAGACCATTTTATAGAGACTCATATTTAGGTCTACTTCTATTAACATTTTTACAAAAATCTGTTGGTTATTTATAAAAATTTTAAAAGTCCATTGGATCATTTTCACAAATAATTTTATTGACTAAAAATTCTATTGTTATGTTTTTCGAAACTAATAATTGCAATTCATCACCTTAGAATTCTTCATACTCTGAAGAATCAAGCATGAATACATTTATCAACTGAGTTATGCTTAGAATCATTTGCTAAATGCAATGATTTATCATTAATTTAAATAAATCGTTGCCATTGGAGAACTAAGAATTAAAACACAAAAATGTACTGCCACCATTCCACTAATAAAAACTTTGAAATATTTATAATTCTTACATTATTTGTAAAAAAAGAATTTAGATTTCAACATTTTCAAAAACTATATTCTTTTCTAGAGTATCAAGTTTAAAGAATTGCCATTTAAGAAAACAAAAGAACTCAAAAAATCTCAAAGAAAAAAATAGGCTTACATTTTTTTTCTATGTTTTTAAATTGTACATGAAAAAAAGTCAAATTTAAGAATTATACAGAATTAATCACAATATTTATGGAAAACGTCCTTTACATATAATTAATATCTTTAAAAATAATATTATGAAAATGTCTTCTAAAATTATTATTATTATTGTAAAAGTATAAGAATTTATTATGCACATACATATTTGTATTTAAAATTTTTAAAAGAATGAATTTAGAAGTAAAATGTATTATCATATTAATTTCCACTTTCTTTTTTTATTATTAGTTGCATACATTATACATACTTTGAAACATAATTACTGTTAATTAACTATACTAATAAAGCCAATAGACATTGAACAAATTGACTACATAATATATACATAATACATCTCACATGAATTTTTGTTTTATAAGTAATACTTACCTGGGAAAAAGTTTAAGTATATTATCTAATATGAAAGTGTCATATAAATTAATCCTGTAACTGAAAACAAATTTTTGGAGGGGGGGTCAAAAAAGATGAACTTTTTTTCACAATGTGTTTTAATCTACAATTATGCTTTTTTGTTGATGTGTACACGTTTACATGTATATATTCTTGTTCCAAAGTTTTGAAACTGGATTTGTTTCTAAATGGTACTTTAGAGGAGGACATTTTTTGAAATTTTCAATTACTTTTTTTTTTAATTTGGGAAAAACTACTCAAAATTTAACAAAAACTCGGAAACTATCTTTTTTTAATCCAAACTTAATGGAAATTTAAATATAAATAAACAATAAATATGAAAAATATTTTGAAAATATAAAAAAAAATAATTTTGTACATTTTTTTTAACATTATATTTTTTATACAAACATGTTTTTGTATAAAAATATTTCTCCAAAAGTATAGACCACCAACTTTTTGAAACCAGATTAGCCTCTAGATGGTACTTAAGAAATCTTTTTTGAAATCTTCAATCGTTTTCTCAAAATTTTGGAATGATTACCAAAAATTTGGCAAAATATCCAGAAACTATATACATATAATATAGGTATATATATATATTTTTTTAATACAAACTTGATGAAAATTTAAACAGGACAAACAATAATATAAGAAATATTTTATTACGAAAATTTAAAGAATGTGAAAAAAAAATTGAGGATTTTTTTCTAACACTTATTTTTTCATCAAAATTGTTTTCATTTTTAGTAAAATGGTCTTTTCTTTTTATTTTTTGCTTCTTAAATTTAATAGTTTTATCGGGTTGTGTCCAGTTTTTCCAAATTTCAAAAAAGAGGTCTAAACCTCTAAACCTTCCCTCTAGTTACGCCTTTGATAAAAACATAAATTAATTTTCAGATATGTAAACTTGAGTCTATACTTCAAGATTTCTTGGAGAATTCAGCACTTTTGAAATATTTGTATAATGTTGCATCCAAACTTGAGAAAATCATTTTCATATTACATAAAGAATTTCAAACAATGTGTACATTTATTTTTCATTTTACCTTCTGACTTATAATCATTCAGCTATACCTAAACACACATTTACAAGTGCAAATATTTAGTGTGACACCATGAATAAGTAATAGTTATTATTCACGCAACATATTAACATAATACACGGTGGTTACAGCTTAAAGCACTTAAACCAAATTAAATGTTAAATTATGCTACTAAATATTTATTGCATTATTGTTTATATAAATTTCATATTAATATAGAGAACTTAGCTAGCCTTCCAATTGCTATACAACCAATATTAAAGAACCAAGCGTATTTTATTAATATTATATAAAAATGCTTGTATTTAATACATGTATAGGAAAATTCCTCTTAAATAAATGTTTATAATTTGTAAAATTAAACAAAATTATACATACTCTTTTAAGTTATCTGCATCAATAATGTCGGATACATTAATTTGACTTTCAATTTTTATATTTGTCTTTGGCGTACTCTGAAAAAAAACAAACATACATGTTTCTGTTTTAATAAAGAACATTATATATTACAATTATTTAAACATTTAAAATAAATTATAATTTTTTAATCGATATATTTTGTTTTAATAATATTCATTACATATTTTTAAGTCAAACAATATGAATTTGAATATATAATTATACTTTCAAATGTTATACTACACCTATAGGACAATTATGCTCTACAAGAATAACTCAGAGGAATTAAATTAAAACTATAATAATTAATTTTCAATACAAGTTTAATATTGTAAATCTGAATACTACTGTTACAAATAACCATATTACAGCAATTAACAATACAATTAATGGTGGTTGTAATGTTATGTTTTTAGTCATGTTTAACGTAGACAGCCAGACGTATTTCAAAATTCTATGTACACATTGCATATTTTAATACACCCAAACTCACATAACAACATACACACATATAAATTGTTAAATGTAAACTAAAATATGAATATTAAAATTTTATTTAAATATAAATTAAATAAATAAATAAAATTATAACATAAATATTACTAGGTACGACATATGTATTTAGGGATTTATTTTTTACGTGTTAATATTATTACATTTTATATACTTACAAAAATTATTAATTAAATTATTCTTCATTACAATAGGATAAAGATCCCCAATAAAATTCAAAAGTTAAACATTTCACATAAATTAATTTTTTAATAATAGTTTTTGTTATTTCTTCTAAATTGAATCAGCATTAACTTGATATGTACCTACTTAAATAATTATTAACCAACAGTCAAATAATATTCTTAAATAGTGATTATTGTAAAATAAAACATGATATTTATGAGTATTAGCTTTTATAATAATATAATAAAATGATAAACACTTCTTGAAAGCAGAAAAGAAACGCTTCACATATTTAATTCAATCATAGTCTCACGTAACTAGTTGATTTAAGAAACTGCATCATTTTTTTAAAATACAAAATATAATTTAATTTCTTTAAAACTTTGTAGTGTTATCCTACCTTATGAAATAATAATAACTAGTAGCAGGATAACTTGGTATTAGATTTAATATATCTTTTTTCATAATTTTCTATTTTTATGACTGAATTTACTAGGTAATCAAAAACAATATAATGTTTTTAAATTTTAATGATAAAACACAACTAAAAATTCCCACTTATACTATATCTCCATCTATCAAATCAATAATAGATAAATTACAAGGTAGACACTGGAGGAACTAAAAAGAAAATTTTGGGCTGAAATATTTGTTTGATTTAGTCCGCTCTAATGGTATTAACCATATGAAATTTATAAAAAATCTGGGAGATCTTTGAGTGGAGTAACTTATGAAATTTCACTCAAATATTCCACCTATGAGACTACTGACAGAAAGAAGCTTGTAATTTAGGTTACAATTATGGTTCTAATACCCATGTTTCAAGTTATAAGGTATATCTATCGGCCATTTTGTAAAATACTGTTTAAAAATAAGAAAATTGTACCAATTTCTAAAATTTCTTTATTATAGAACCTCTAATAATTTGTTATCATTGATAAACATGAAATATACAGTTTTAATGAAATGTCATTGTTATTGTTCTGTATGAATTTTATTTTAAGTTTTGATAATTTACGAGCTATTAGTAAATATTTTCGTATCATTTATCAACAATGTTATTTTAATATAATTAACTTAAAAGCGCATAATATTCTTATAATATGAAAACGTAAGTAGGTAGTTTATGTAGTGAAAAGTAAATATTAGCCGAAGCATTATTTAATTTGTTAAAGTTAAACTTCAAAGTATTTTATATATTATATTGAGTATTGATACATCATCAATGTCCAGAGTCATTTAAATTAAATAAAGGAGAAGACGTATTGATCTATTTTAATTGTTTAAATAAATTTAAGCATAGGTTGGACTGTTGAAATAACCTTTCATTTATAACCAATTTAATTATCAACCAAATTATAATACTCTGTTACCTACAAGTAAAAATAATAAAAGATAACATGTAATTTTTAAACTTTATTACAATGAACACACTTTAAATATAATAACAGTCAAGTAGAAAATATACATAAGGTACAACATAACAACATAAATAAGCGTAAATAAGTAAGAAATAAAGTAAAAATAATTTGCGAACACATAAAATGGTACCCAATATTTATATTATACGGCAGGAATAATTAATGAACTAGACAATTTTAAAAACAAAATAAAATATTATACAGTAGTAAGTAGTGCTGACCGCAAAAAAAAAAATCTGTTACAATGGCAATAAGAGTTTTAAGTATTTAAAATATCAAGATGGACGTAAGTTGTTACAAAACAGGTAAGCAGTTGATGAGTGTAGATCTAGTCACAGCTTAATATTCAGTGTAGACTAGAAAAACACCCACGGACCGTCTAACCATAGAACATTACGCATTAAATATACATTATGTATTTATCGGAAATTAATCTTTTTTGTAATAGTTTACTTACACACACCATTACGGTTTGAACGAAAACGACCTATCTATCGAACAAGATTAGCAATAATTTTTTTCCCGCAAAAAACAATTATACAATATAACAATAGTTTAGAGAACACGCGTTTAAAAATTCTAAAACTACTTGACGCTGTAAGCGTTTACAAACGAGCGAGTACAAGTAATTCTAACATGACATCCAATATCGTTTCGGCGGCGAGTTACATTAAATGCTATAATATTATATTTTAAACAATTACAAAACGATAAAGATTTTGTTTTTGTTTACAAGACGATACAATAAAACTTGTTGACAGTTAAAAAAAAAAAACAAAACAAAAAAAATTAAATATCCTATAACGATAAAGGTGTAAAGAAAGCGAAGCATGATGTGTATGCAGAGTGAACCGTGCGCTCGCGAGTGTGAAAAGAATATAATAAAGCGCCGAACGAGTTTATAACAAACCGAACGGCGTTCTACTTTCCCTCCACACGCACACATACACAAACCTGCCCGCACGCACGCACATTCACATACACACGACAATTATTATTATTACCGACTGGAGTGTGTGGTGTACGGGGTGGCGGCGTTGGCGGCGGCAACAGGCAATTGACTGTAACGACTGTAGGCAGCGGGGCGATAATCAAACGCTGAACGAAATTGGTGGGAAGGTAAGAGTGGGGGGGAATCGGCGGCTTATTTAAAAAAAAAAAAATTAAACATAATTTTTTACAATTAATACGGGCGGTTCATTGCCGATGAACGTTGTACGAAAGCGAGGGGTAACATCAACGACGACAACATAAAGAATTAAGTCCTATGTATACTGCATATTATAACGAGCTACGCGATTCAATAATGTAATATTTGTATGACGATAAGAGAGACAGTTTTAGCACTATATCGCGTGACTATACGCGCGCGTTCAAGTAGCGACAACGGTGACGACCAAACAGACGACGACGCGGACTTGGGATCGACAGAAAAATAAACCGTGGAATAAAAGCCGAGACGACGCTACCACCGCAGAGGAAACAAACAACGTACTGGAAGGGAAGGAGAAACGTATACACACACACACACGTTCGGTAAAGCAAGATTGTATACGACCAACTCCGGCGTTTTGGCCTTGAACATACTATACAACACACACCACATAAGTAGCAAACGCACACGAATGACGTACACAAGAGAAACGCGTATACACGGTTGGTCGAAAGGTAGTAGAAAAAAATAATAACCAACTGAAGACGAGGAGGGGACGGCAGCCGCGTGGCTGCCTTCAGGTAGGACGCGGCGGCAACCGGTGGATTCCAGTCGTCTTTCCAGCGGTGTATTATATCTATACACACGGCTAACGCGCGCAATAGGGTTCCCTTTCCACACACACGAGCACGCTCACACACATACTCGTTATTATTATTATTATTCTTATAACTATACAAGTCGAAATACCAAACGGGCGCACAAACTACGTTGGACAACGACGAATACTGCCTATTATTATTATGGTACATGAATACAGGGTGAATCCGTCGGATCTACCTCTCTCTCACTCGTAGGATATTCACCCCGCGCACGCTTGTTCACTTACGACTCGGCGCGTTTCTGAAGTCTCGAACGTTACACGAACCAACACACAAACGAACGTGTGTCGTGTTTTATAATACGCACACACGCACGCACATACGCACGCATGCATCACCGCCCCGCTGTGCTGTTACATACACCAGAGTCCGGACCGATCAAACACCCATTTTCTGTGTACAATGTACTACACTATACATATTATATTATACCTTTTCACCAACAATATAAAATAATATTAAACCAGGACGGTACGCAGGCAACATACACGCAATGCTGGTCGGTCTGTAATCTTTAACCTTCCTCTGATCGATTTTGTCCATAAATTTTATGTACATCGATTCCTACGACCACCAGCTTGTTGGTCGTGGGCCATGACAACCACTTTTTTTTCTATTTTTTATTTTACTCTATCGAAATGATAATTTTTAATTCTTTTTCTCTAAGTTTCTGGCAAACGCCATAAACTATTAATTGGGAACCATTATGAGATTAAAATATTAAATTATAGTTTACAAATGACAAAAATTGAGTCCTACAAGTTTTTCTGATAGCAAATTCTCTTTTTTTTCTACCAAGCGTCATTTCGTTATTCGAATACAACAAAGCACAAAAAAGAATTAATCAATTTAATATTTATATATGTATGTATGTATAGGAAAAAGTATACAAAAAATAACCTTGTAATCTAAATTATAAATAAAATGCCTTAGTTAAAATAAAATAATCACAAATAATAATAATCTAATATATGTACACTAAATACTTGTTAAAAGAAGAATTCATTAGTTGATAAACAATGACAATACTATGTAACATTTTTTTGTTGGTTTTTTTTTTTTTTTTTTTTTGCTACAGTTGAGTCGTGATAACTCGAAAAGCTTGACAAATCGAGAATTTTCTTTTATTTCCCTTCAAATAGGAATTATATATATAGGAAATAGGTAAGCTAAGGATCTCAAATAAAGAATATCTCGAAGCAATTTTTTATTCGCCTTTAACTTCCGAGTTAGACTTGAGTTAGGACTTGACTATAATTGAAATATTAATACATAAAAATTAAATTTATTAAATATATTTTTTTAATTTAATTTTATCATACCATTAGTAGATTAATCCTGAATATTCATAATATTTTATTTATACTTTAGGGACTCCTAAATTAAAATAATTGTTTTGACTAAAATTGGACTAAACGTGTACGGTATAATTAAAAATTATTTGTTTTAAGAATCACTCAAGACGAATTTTCGTTTATTCTAAACTGATTTTTACATAAAAATTAAAGATTTTCTATCTGATTACCAAGAATTTTTTTTAAGAAAATATTAAAAAAATTTGCAATTTTCAAAAGTGCTTAATTTATCTCAATTAAAAGTTTATAAAAATAAATACATATTCTAAACAAATACACATCTTATAATAAAAAAAAACTACGTTCTTAACTTAAAATTAAAAATAATTATGTAAGTACAATTAATGTAAATAAATAAATAAATATGTGATTTAATTATTAATTTAAACTTTGAAATAGTATCTCTAGTATAGTTTTATTTATGTCCATAATATAAGTTGTATATGTTTTTACTAGTAGATAATAATAAATATCACTTAAATAGTTTTATAGCAAAATAAAAAGCCGGACATACTTCGCACGATGGATGTACTTCGTACGATGGGTGGTATTCTCTTGACGGGCGTATTAAATTTTAAAGAAACGATAAATCATTTCTTCAGTAAAACGATTCTGAACAAAGGAAGTTAATAATATAAGAAAAAAAAATGTCTAAAATTTTTTTTCACATTTTCAAAATTTTCATGTGCCAAAATCTTTTTTATAGGATTTTCTATCTATGTTTAAATTTTCATAAAATTCTGATCAAAAAATGATGATTTTCGAGAACTTTTTGTCAAATTTTGGGTAGTTTTTTCCAAAAAAAACATTGAAGAATTGAGAAATTCAAAAAATGACCTCTCTAAAGTACAATCGGGTTTCAAAAAGTTATTGATCGAAACTTTTGGACAAGTATTTCTATACGAAAAGTTGTACACAGAAAAAAAAGAAAATAAAAAAAATAAAAAATAAATAAACATCATTGTAAAACCACTAGCTTCTTCACTTCGTTCAGAATCTAAAAATAAATTAAATACAACAAATCATTTAAAAAAATTAACTTCTATAATCTATGATTAAAAATATTATAACTGTAATATAAATCACAGATATAATACCACAAAATATCGAATCTAGGAAAAAACGACAAGTAAAATACGACAAAAGCTAAAAACAACCCTAAAATAATAAAAAGATATAGACAATAAATTTATGGAATAATTCATAGTGAAATAATTTTTCATAGTTGATTCAAATAAATATTCCGTGAAGTATAAATTAAAATTTTATAGATATTATTTAAATTCTAAGCAAAGCGAAGAAGCTTATAATTTTACAATGATGTTAATTTTTTATTCTTTTTCTGGAAACACTTTTTCATATAGAAATACTTATTTAAAAGTATCGATCAGTAACTCCGGAATAACACTCAGATTTTCATAATTTCTCAATACTTTTCCCAAAAACGCTGAAAATTTTTCGAAAAATTGACAAATAACGGTAAAAAAAGCAATTACAGGAATTTTTGTAAAATTGAATTTTTTTTTTTAACATAACATCAAAAATAATGAAGCTAGAAACTTGAAACTTTTACCAACTACTAAAAATAGTTACAAAAAGAAAATTGGTACGACCGATCTTTTTGAAACTTGGCGTCTAGGTACAAAAACTTAATTGCGAATATTTTAGAGTAATACAATTTTGGTAGCAGTGTCGTATGATATCTACACAATAAAATATTATCTACACATTTTAATACATCATGTTGTATGCTACCTACAAATACGATTTTGGATTTTTATTTCATAATAGAGGGGTTTTCAAAAAAATATTGAATTTAATTAAAAAATGTATTTAAATGTAACTTATGTAAATCACAATTTTTTAAAAAAAAGCGAGACATACTTCGCACGATAAGTGTTCTTCGCACGACGGGTGGGATTCTTTGACGGGTGTATTGAATTTTAAAGAAACGATAAATCATTTCTTCAATAAAACGATTCTGAACGAGAGAAGTTAATAATATAAATATAAAATAGTAGGTTAGATACTGTTATTTA
>JAIPRM010015273.1:0-10252 GCA_025469315.1 Stegophylla sp. TES_Ste_2020
ATTGAAGAATTAAGAAATTCAAAAAATGTCCTCTCTAGAGCAGCGTTTCTCAAAGTGTGGGTCGCGAGAAATTAACATAATTATATAAATTCTCAAAAAATTTGTGTTTTTAATCAAACTCCACTGTTAAAATGATGGAATGGCATATTTGCATACATTTATAAAATTTTATTTATTATAAACCAATTAATTAATAAATTAATAAAGTGTTAATTTAATTTTGATTTTTAAGAACTACCTTTTTATTGTAAAAATGTAAAACCGTGGGGGGTCGCGATAGATTTTTGAAGAAAAATTTGGGTCGTGGTTCTAAAAAGATTGAGAACCACTGTTCTAGAGTACAATCTAGAGGCGAATCCGATTTCAAAAAGTTACTGATCGAAAAGTATTTTCATACAAAAAGTTGTACACAGAAAAGAAAAAAATAAATAAATAAACATCATTGTCAAAAAACACTAGCTTCCTCACTTCGTTCAGAATGTAAAAAAAAATCGTTTCGTAGTTCAGACAGTAGTTCAGAGAACAAAACGTCTCACAAGGAATTTACCGTGGAAATTGGCCAAATCACTATCGTTATTAATGTGTGTGTGCATATTTTTTGAGAAATGTTTTAATATCATCGGCCGCAGCGATGCAACTATGCAGCAGCATTCACTTTCGAGAGTAGGAACCCACACCATTATTTTTTTTTTTCATATATATAATATATACTACAACGCCAGACGTCTAGGTCTCGTGTGTGTGTGTGTGTGTGTGTATTTGTAAGCTTGTAAGTGCACGTGTGTGTGTGTGTGTACACGTGTGTTTGAGCGTGAGCGTGTGTGTGTGTGTGTGTGTACGTAGACCCAGACGCGGAGGAAAATGAATAGCGTAATAACAAATAATAATAATAATAATAATAATAATAAAAAACCAGAACTAGTTTCTCGGGTCGCGTCTATGCCGGCTAGACGTCTGTGTGCAGCAGCGGTCGTCTCCTGCAGTTCGGCGCGCGCACACACACACACACACACACACACACATACACAACACGCGCGCCCGTAACACACACACACACACACACGAAACACTCGTACTCGCGTACACACATACACACACGCGAGTTCTGGCAAACGTGTGCACACACACATTTATGTGGTAGAAAAAAAAAAAATTTTTTTTTTTTTTTTCTCAACACGTACACGTGTCCACGGGTCGTATTCCGCTGCCTGAATAATATTCGTCGCCGTTTTCCCATTTTTCGACGGTGTATTTATTAATAATAATAATAATTGTAATTATTTTGTATTTTATTTTATTGTAATTTTAATTTTTTTTTGACTTAATTTCGCGGTTTACCCGTCGTCGTCGTCAATGCGATGTAACGTTTAAATTATTTTGTGATTTGTTTTTTTTTCTTGCAATTTTTTTTTTTTTTTTTTTTTTTGCCACCGCCGATTTTCGTCCGCGCGCCCAACACGCGAATCGTCTCCACCGCCGTCGGGCGCACACGCGCGCACACTGGAGTTTTAACGGACGCAATTGGTCATTTCTTTATGTATTCGGTAAGTGCATGTGATTTTATTATTGTGTAGTAAATTGGTGACCCCCGACTAGCTTAGGGGGGGGGGCAATAATGCCGGCCGTCGTTCTCGAGGAAAAAAAAAATACAAAAAAAAAAAAACGTAACCGTTGACGACTTATTTCATAATAATATTTTCAATTGTCACATTATCAAATTTTTTATTATATCGATTGAACAATCAACTCTCTACGAGAATTTTTTCGCCCCTTAATTAACGCGCCACCGCACAACAGGTAATAATATTATATTGGGCACATAATAGTATTAATGATTGAAAAACAATTAAACAATGCGCTATTGCATAGTATTTAAATTTAATATAGCGATTAATTTCCGAAAATATTTGCGATTAAAATATCGTAGATTATTATACATTATTTTTATTTTAATATTTTGAAATTATCAAATTTTTATAAATACAATTACAAATTATTAATTGTTTTGTAATAAACGGATAGTAATAAATTGGAATAGTTATGTAATATTTTTGCAGTTAGGTACCAAAATAAAATACATGTAAGTATGATACCAATAATATAACACATTACGTGAAACACTTTTAATAATCGCTATATGCATTCAGGTAACTAATGTCTAGTATGTTAATGTGATTTAAAAGAATCTGCTGAGAGAATAGTGCAACGTAAATATAGTTTTTATATAAATAGGAGTCTCATTGGGAATCGCTCGATTTCGTGGCTCATTTATCGGCCAAGTATTCTCGGCGGCGTTCGATGTAATAATTTTATTAATTACACACGTTATACCTATTATCAAAATATATTTTAAAAGCTCGGCGGGTATACGACACAAATGCAATAATAATAATTGCGTCTAGGAACTCCCTCCTCGGGCTAATAATATAACGTAAACAAAATGATAATAATTTCAAGTGTACCTAGAGTAAAATATAATATCACGTTTCTATAGGGTTACCTTTTTTGCGTTTTTATCGAGAGTGCGTGATGTGTGGAGGAATCGCGATTGCGAACAATGTAGTCTAGTAAATTATTATTATTATTATTATTATCGTTTAAAATGTTGGCAATCGCGCTTTAAAAATATACATTTTTCGATAAGATCGGATGTCGGGAGGTCATCACACTAGAGAATATTATGCGAATGGACAAAGATCGGCCGTTTGAAATATTTTTATTTTTCCCTAGGTTTTTCTTCTAACATCACCTATCCGTGTCTACGAAACGTGCGTGAGGCATGCGAGCACAGATTATTATAACAATTATTATTATTATTATTATTGTTATTATTATTATTATTGTTATTATTACACTATTTTAATTAAATTACCGTTTATTATAATATAATAATTAGGACTAAGGACTTGTAGCTCTAAAAAAACTTAAAATATGCAAAAATGCTAAAATAATCTCTTATAAAACATAAATTTTACTGTAAAAACTCAAAATATTTAAAAATTGTATTGTATTATAATTCAGGGACGCCCGTAGAAAATTATTTTAGTAGGTGCAAAAATTATTTATCCAATGGGGAGGAAAGTAATTATAATTAAATAAATATTTGATTTCATAAGATATATTGAATCAAAATTAATAAATTTTATCAGTTTTCTTTACTTCAATATGGTGTACAATAGACAGGTGTTACTAGAGAGCCTATCTAGGCTTTCTAGGTGTTACTATTCCAGTAGAGTTATTCCTTCATTACCTACGACAAGAACATAATAAATCTATGAATAAACAATTAAAATTCACGATTTTTCATTTCAATCAACCACAGAATGCCAGTTTAGTATGATTGTTCAGTGATTCCCAGAATTCGGTAAATATTTCTACGTCTTCTGTTATTAATAATTTTAAGAAAAATCTCAGGTGGTGCATTTGCACCACCTGGACCCTCTCTCCGGGCGTCCCTGTATTATATTATATTTTAATAAGTGTTATTAATCTTTCTTCTATTATTTGTGAAATTTCTTTTTGATTTTAATCTTAATTTAAAAAAATAAAAATATCAAATAAGTAGAAAACTCAAATTAAATATTGAAAAATATGTGAAATATGCACTTATATCGAAAAAAAGATCTAAATATGCAAAATATGCAAATTAAAGAGAACTGCGTACAACTCCTGGTGTTATGAAACGAATTTCTATATAATATTACTTAGCTATGTTTTGAATGATTTTTGAAAAAAACATGCTAACTCCTATAAGTCCATAGCGCTAAATAATTTATATTATAACGCTGTCATTCTCACCGCATTAATATTATTATTATTATTATTATTATTATTATAATGTATTGAAAATCTCGTTGTGCGACCGGTGACAGCGCGCCGCCGCGTCCGAGAATGTGGGAGACCGGCTGCACCTACAACTACCTCAAGACGAGTGACGACGACTTTACGGTTTCTGGACGCCTGTCAAAATAAATGATAAAAAAAAAAAAAAAGACCCGACCGACCGAATAAATATTATACCCAGTAATAATAAACTGCACGTGTCGTTGTGTTAAAGGTACGCGCGTATCGATCAACGGATAAGACATTAAATTTTAATAAGGTAGGTACGGGGGGAAACGGTAACGAAAAATTCAAAAAAAACCTGACCGCCATCGTAAACACGTGATTTAAATGTATAAATAAATATTAATTAAATAACTAATCAGTTTAAATAACTAACCGTAATGTCAGGATCCAAAATCAGCGATGCGGCTTTAGGCGTCTAACTAAAGCTCCGGATTTTCGATACTTAAACGTCTATGAGAATAAAGCATAATGAAAATAATAAGAAAAACCAAATTAAGTAGGAAAGGACGAGTGTGGTTAACTCGAAATGTGGAAAGCACGCTTTTTCTCTCGAATTTTTCGACGAGTACCCATCAACTTTTGAAAATTAGCGGTTTCAAAATTTAACGATTTCATGTAGTACTTTAAAAAAAAATTATTATGCACACTATATTATAATATAGTTACTTAATTACAATAATTAAAATAATATCAATAATACTGTGGTTGACGATTAAGTTTTACGTTGAAAGAGTTTCAACTCATTAACGGGTATATAAAATCTTTAAATATTCTTTTACTATTTTTAGATTACTGATAAAAATTGATGCTGAACAGAACGTTATGTTTTAGATCTACTTGTAATCTTTAGGTTTAGAAATAACCGTTTATTTTAGTTCTTATAATCAAGAATATGTAAAATAATTAAATTACATAATAAACGTGTAGCTATCAGCTAGAAATATATCTATTCTTATTATTTATTTTTAATAAAAGTGTTAAATTGTTTATAGATAATTTTTTTTTTTCATTATTCTGATTCGTTTAGCGTTAAAAAATAATAACGTGTTGTGAAACGCATGCTTTTAAAAATGTAATTTTATTTTTCTGACATTACCCTTTCTTTTACGTACTCCCTCTGATATCGAATCACGTGCCTCTAGTTGAGAAACGCCGGTGTAGATTAATATTCTATGTTGGCGGTCGTTTGTGCATTATTATAATATGTATTATATCGCGACAGATAGGCGTGTCCAAATCACAATGCAGTGGTTGTGAAACGTGTACATAAAATGTCACTATTCGTTATTGTTTTATCGACTACAGTAGGGTGAAAACGTCGAAAACGTGTTGCCATCGTCAATACGTTATGACTTATTAATTTTCTGTGTTTTTACTTTGCCTCTAGATGGTACTTTAGAGAGGTCATTTTTTGAATTTCTCAATTCTTTAATTTTTTTTTTTTTTTGAAAAAACTACCCAAAATTTGACAAAAACGACTCAGAAACTATCACTTTTTGATCCGAACTATATGAAAATTTAAACATAGATATAAAATAACATGAAAAAGGTTTTGGGGCAAGAAAATTTTGAAAATGTGAAAAAAAAATTTGGACATTGTTTTAACATTTTTTTTTTCGTTTATTTTTTATATTATTAACTTTCTTCCTTCAGAATCGTTTTATTGAAGAAATGATTTGTCGTTTCTTTAAAATTCAACACACCCGTGAAGAGAATCCCTCTTGACGTGCGAAGTATGTCCGATGTTTTTTTTTTATATTTTGGGGGTGAAAATAAACCCAAGATGATCACGAATACACCAATCATATTGTACTTCGGTAATACAATGACAATAATAATAAGGTCATCGATTTCCCCACTCGCCACTCTTTCATTCTATGGAACCACCACTCGCCGTTTCCACTGCCCTTTCCAGTTGCCAAGACTTATCGTTTGATAATTGATGGAACGATCAGACTTGGGAAACGAGAAGCGACGATGACGATGGTGACTACTAGCTGATAGAGAAATTTCCAGTGGCCGGATTCGAACCGGTGACTGCTGACTGAAAACCGACGCCTTAGACCGCTGGACCACCCCACTTACTTTTTGACATAACTTCTGAAATAATGTAGCTAGGGACTTGAAATATTCACCAACTAATAAAAATAGATACGAGAACATTTCATAAAAATTTCAAAGATTTGATTAATTTTGAGTTAAGTTCGGCATCGGAAATTTCTAATTTTTTGTTAGTTTTTATATAATAAAATTTTTGATTTTTGATATTAAGAATTGAAAAATTTAATTTGATCTCACTGACATGTATTTCTAATGGACATGTATGTTCTAATGGACCTGAAAAAAATCTCTTAAAAGTTATAATTTTGATGAAAGTCGTGAGTTTTACTTAAAATTACGCACTTTAATGTACATAAAAGAAAATTAGCCAAACCGATTATTTGAAATTTCGTGTCTAGATATAGAATTTCATTGAGACTATTTTGGTGTAGTAAAATTTCTTACGGACGAATAATTTTACATTTTACAAGGGTTTAACTGAAAAAAAATCGGAGAAACTACAGACAGATATTAGGAGATATCTATAGTTTATAAACACTTGGTTGCTGAAGGTTGATAATGTTTTATTGCATATAATATATTTTTCGACGCTGAATACGATGGTGTGAATTAATATCCACGTGCAACAATAGTTTTCTAACTATTTTATTCTATTTTGAAAATTCAATATTTTCGGTTATTATTTTAAATACCAACTGGGTTTTTCACCTATAAAGTCAAGTAATGTTTTGTGGCGTAATGGTAAAGCAACCGGCCTAGCACGCGACAGTACCGGGGTTCGATTCCAGCCCGGCATTCCGAATTTTGGCTTTTTTTTTCTTATTTTATTAACTTCCTTCGTTCAAAATCGTTTTATTGATGAAATGATTTATCGTTTCTTTAAATTCAATACACCCGTGAAAAGAATCCCACACACGAAATTATACCGATATACAAAAATTGGGTATGTCAGTGATAAAGTATTGTTGAACCTTTTGTGACTTAATTAAGTAATATTAATTATGAAATAAAAACTGCAATTTTGATTTTGAAATGTACAGTTCCTACAGTATTAAAAATCGACTGGAATGATTTGAACCAAATTGTAAATACGTGTAGTCCTTATAGGCATGAATGAGCTTTTAGTAAATTGTTTACCCTTAAAACAGTAAATTATGAATAAAGAGATAAGTAAAAACGAATGGAAATCTACCATTTAAGTATTGTAAACTTGGTATGTAATGTAGCATAAACAATATATATATATTAGCTGTACCCGTGTACTTCGCTGCCCGAAAAAAAATGTCCATTTATAAATGCTCATATAAACAGAACAAACTACATTTTTGTTTATTTAAATCAAAGTGTTGTCATGGTTACCACAGTACTTTACCATCCCGTCTAAATATCGCCAAGATGGATTAATCCGTTTCAAAAATTAGCCCGTACAAACGGATAAAACTTTTTATTTTTTATTCATACAGAGGTTGCTTTACGAAGTGCTGAACCCGTGCACTTCGTAGCCCGTTCAAATATTGAAAGATGGTCCGTGTTTTATACATATTATTTTCTGTAACCAATGGCAACACTATACAAACAACCAAATACCTATTCGAAATTTTAAAATCTCTGTATTAACCACCCTTTAGAGATAGAATTTTAGAAATTTTCTTTCGTAAAAATCTTCTCCTAAAAATTACGAATATCTTAAAAAAAATTTAAGCCAAATCGGCCCAGCCGTTCTCAATTGATGAATTGTTATACATTTTCTGCTCCATTTATATATATATATATATATATTAATATTGTGCACTTAAGAGGCCATAACTCTGGAACCACTTATTGCACAGCATACAAACTTAGATAGTAGCCGATTTTCAGACCTACTGAATATGCACATAATATTTCATAAAAATCGGTCAAACCGTTTCGGAGGAGTATGGGAACGAACATTGTGACACGAGAATGTTATATATAAGATTATATATCATAAATTTGACATATATAAATAGTATTAAATATTATTAATATTTCATGACAATAATTAATTTTACTTGTAATTAGTTATGTTTTATTTTAGATTCTGAACGAAGTGAAGAAGCTAGTGTTTTTACAATGATGTTTATTTTTTATTTTTTATTTCTTTTTCTTTTTCTTTTTTTTTTTTTTTGTGTACAACTTTTCGTATAGAATTACTTGTCCAAAAGTTTCGGTCAATAACTTTTTGAAACCCGATTCGCCTCTAGATTGTACTTTAGAGAGGTCATTTTTTGAATTTCTCAATTCTTCAATGTTTTTTTTGGAAAAAACTACCATAATTTGACAAAAACTACTCGAAAACCATCATTTTTTGATCAGAATTTTATGAAAATTTAAACATAGATAGAAAATCCTATAAAAAGAATTTGGTGCAAGAAAATTTTGAAAATGTGAAAAAAATTTTGGACATTTTTCTAACATTTTTTTTTTTCTTATATTATTAACTTTCTTCGTTCAGAGTCGTTTTACTGAAGAAATGATTTATCGTTTCTTTAAAATTCAATACACCCGTCAAGAGAATCCCACCCGTCGTGCGAAGTATGTCCGGCTTTTTTTATTTGTCGATCATAAATCATAATTTGAAAAATATTATAATAAATGAAGGCAACACATGGTATGTCTTTATTTCTCATTTAAAAACTTTTAGAAAAACATTTTTGACTTAAAACCGTTATTCATCACATTATTTAATGTGATTAAATGTGATTTAATGTAATGTAATGCATGCAAAATATAATATATGTATTATTGATTACAATTACAAATGCAGAATAATGATTGGATTAAATAATATTGATGGAAAATAGTTTTATTCATTTCAACTTAGACCTATGAATCGTTTTCCCGGAAGTTGTTCTGCCATAGCACCGCAGAGATAATAATAAGTAAAAGGGAAAGGAACAGTTTTGGCAGAAAAGGAAAGTGACCAATTTAATATGATTTGGCGAAAAAGAGAATCGGTGGAAAGGAGAAAGTAATATTTTTGACGGAAACAAGTAACTCCCGAAAAAAGTTATAATTTAAATAAGTCACGTGTCACGATATTATTACACTCGTATTGAGCCTATTTCGGAACAACAACGGAAAAAACTTGCTACCGAGTTTCGAGACCTAATTTAGTGATGGCTTATTTCTTACTGCGCGGGCAGGCCGAACCGCCTCGCGAATCAACAATTGTCCGCCGACATCTTATTGTCACGTCCCCCGGGTCCAATACCAAAAATATCTCATCTCGCGTAAATTGTAAATGAAAAAAAAATACGTTTTTATAGACACGTAACAAACTGAAAAAATGTTATTTTTCCTTCGATTGTTAGGGACAGGTCGATTTTATTCGAAATAACACGCGAATTTTTTTTTTTTTTTTTTGTATGAAATGCGGCGCTATCAGAGGGAAAACTCATCCAATCATCCCACTGAGGATTTCTTTCCCTTCAATAAAAACACGCGAATCGGTTTTGTATCAGCCGAAAGCCGATCAGTTCGTAGAAATATTATTTTTACGAAACTATTGGTCGAATACAAAAATAAATTAGAACAGCGCACAAAATAATTTTCAATAGTATCCATTCAGTAATGTGTTAAAAACAAAACAGAACGACTTAATTCAGACTTATTATTATTGTTATTAGTTTTATGTCAAATGATATTTTTATATATGGATACTTTACCACGAAATTATAATTATCAATATTTGTTTGATATTTTTAAACAGTTAAATTATCTGTCAACAGTTTTTTCATAGTAATACTTGTTATAGTTAGGTTAGATTAAGTTACTTAAAAAATATTAAAATTTTATATTATTTATACATACAAATATTTAATTTTTTTTATATGTTTATATTTTGGGTTAGTGAAAAAAATCAAGTAAAAAAAAGCCGGACATACTTCGCACGATGGGTGTTCTTCGCACGATGAGTGGGATTCTCTTGAAGGGTGTATTGAATTTTATAGAAACGATAAATCATTTCTACAATAAAGCGATTCTGAACGAAGGAAGTTAATAATATAAGAAAAAAAAAAACGAAATTGATTTTCATATCTTCACATACACCTAATAAATACTCCTATAAATAATTTCAAATTACAATAAAATATAAACATAATAAAAAAAAAGTGCAAAAATTTTAGATATTAGGTAAGAATCGAACTCGGAACCGTCGCAATATTAAACCGTTAAGCCACGACGACTTTGCTGCAATGGGGTGAAATAATAGGTATTTAATATAATAACAGAAAATATTGAATTTTCGAAATAGAATAAAATAATTAGGAAACTATTGATGCACGTGGATATTCATTCACACAAGGGGCGTAATTAG
>JAIPRM010015274.1:0-10250 GCA_025469315.1 Stegophylla sp. TES_Ste_2020
GAATTTCTCAATTCTTCAATGTATTTTTTGGAAAAAACTACCCAAAATTTAACAAAAACGACTCGTAAACCATTATTTTTTGATCAGAATTTTATGAAAATTTAAACATAGATAGAAAATCCTATAAAAAAGATTTTGGCGCAAGAAAATTTTGAAAATGTGAAAAAAATTTTGGTCATTTTTTTTCTTATATTATTAACTTCCCTTGAAGAAATGATTTATCGTTTCTTTAAAATTTAATAAGAGAATACCACCCGTCGTGCGAAGTATGTCCAGCTTTTTTTTTTTTTTGGTGGAGGAAATGGGTCGCTTAATCAATAAAAAATAAATGTATGGGCCGTCAGTGTAAAAATGTTGGGAAACACTGGATTAGATAATATTTACTATGGCATTCCACGGTTTCCGAAAAAAAAAAAAAAAAATTGTCAAAATCAAAAAAATTAAATTGCCAAAAAAGTGTCCCCGTTGTTAAGAGCGTCCGGTATACCAGAGGGGTTTCCTGTACGTAAAAACGACGGTGAAAATGACCCCCCGTTCCCTTTAATAACGTCCGGCTATACGCAGACTTTTATTTCAGGGGATGCACATTATAAATTAAACTTTTTTAATTTTTTTTTTTATGTGCTTACATTATTATACAGAAATGCTTATCTAAAAGTTTCGAACAGTAACTTTTTGAAACCGGATTTGCCTATTGTTGATACTTTATAGAGGTAATTTTTCGATATTCTCAATTTTTATTTTTTTTAATTTGGGATAAACTATCCAAAATTTGATAAAAAAAAAACTAGGAAACTATGTTTTTTTAATCCGAACTTAATGAAAATTTACACATAGATACAAAATAATTTGAGAAATATTTTAGTGAAAGAAAATTTTGAATAAATTATGTAAAGAAAAATATTGGAAATTTTCAAATTTCTTTTATTTTTGGTAAAATGGTATTTTTTTTTTCTTTTCTTTATTTATTGGATGAAAGATTAGATAAGAGGAGTATGTACACAAGAGCTGAACAAATGATTAAGGAAATTTTGATTAAATTAAAAAAGTGATAGTATACATACATTAGTGTTTTGCCATAATAATATTATGTAAAGTCTATGTTGGATTGTCCTACAAAAAATTTTAAAGCATTATTGTTGTACGTAGGGCAAATTACCCGAACGTAGGACAATCCTGCCCCGAATGTAGAACGGTTGGCAACCCTAGTAGTAATATAAATTTAATTCTACAGAACTGAAAATATTAATTTTAACTATTTAGTGTTTGAATTTTAGCAAATATTGTTTTTCATTTATATGTACTCTAGCACAAACGTGACAATTAAAATTTAGTTCTTATTTTTCCAATTAAGGGGTATACGCCTATAATGGCTGTACGAATAGGTGTCCGTCAAGGGAGGTTTCACCGTACGCGCGAGGGGAGACCCACCCCCGGCCGTCAGACGAAGCATATTAATATCGATTATATCGGGCGACGCTCGCGTTTAAATTCGTCAAGGGTCGTTTAGCATCGCCGCCGCCGTGCTGACTTCAACGCGTATGAGTGTGTGTGTGTGTATAATTCCCCTATGACTAATTGCCGTTTAACTACGGTCTAATGTACGAATAATACACGCGTGCGAGCGAAGCGATCGCCCGTCGCTAGACATGTCGCAATAATAATTCACCGGTGCACGTATGCCGCGGCCGTCGTCGTGGAAATCGTCCGGGCACGCGACCAGTAATAAAAATACAATTTATATTTAATAAAATAACAATAACAACGTATATTATGAATATCAATCCCCGGACCCATTTGTTTTGCATTTGCGCTATATTATAGCTAGTGTAACTGACCCCTGCGCACAAAAAAAAAAAAATGAAAAACTCAAATATATATATATAATTTATAATATAAAATCATTATCATCGTGTCGTGTAATGTATATGCGTTGCGAAATCCTAATCGTTTTTTTTTTTCTCGTTTGCGATTGAAACGCCTATACGGTTGTGTTAAGTCGTGACGAAATGAGTTTGCCGTTCATGAAATTCGGTTCCCACGCGTCCCGAGAAACGGGCGACGACGATGACGACGACGGCCACTATTTGAACGCGGTGTATATAAATCAATGCCGGTTTTTTCGAAATTTATTTCCTAAATACGAGTACAATCATGGGCGTCATTAGAGGGGGTAGCGAAAGGTAAAAGCAATAATTGCCACCCCATCATTTTTTATTAAGGTTACAAAATTAATAACTATAATATGCTACCCCGTGTTTAATTAGTAAAAGAATATTATAACTATCTTTCTTTTAGATTCTGAACTTTAGTGAAGAAGCTGATGTTATTTACAATGATGTTTATTTATTTTTTTTTTTTTTCTTCCCTGTAAACACTTTTTTGTATAGAACCACTGGTCCAAAAGTTTCGATCAGTAACTTTATAGATCCAAAATCGGATCTAGTTGGTACTTTATTTATAATAAGTCGTCATTCCTAGGAATTATGTCTATCGATTTATGTATTTGTACTTTATTAAATGTTGAACTAATGTGGTACAAATATCCATGTTCGATGGTTAGTTATCTGATTAGTGTAAGATAATTTATTAGGTCTTTTTGATAAGGCTTTCACGGCTTATATGGCTGTGCCGACATAATACAACTGACGATGACGCCGAAACAGACTTGCGCCGAAATAGGTTCCACGCCGAAACAGACTCGCGCCGAAATGGGTTCCACGCCGAAACGGCTATGCCGAAATGGCCACGTCGAAACGGCGACGCCGAAATGTCCTAGACCGGGCTAAGGAGCATCTTAATATATATTCCCCCAACCCCTGGTGAAAATTTCTTCGAGTGCCTTTGCTTAGTAGATAATATTATATATTATAATATATTTTATACATTATAGTAAGTATTTAAAATATTTTAAAATTAATTTAATAGTAAAGTAAAGCATAATATAATAATTTCAAACTATTTCAATCACTTATTTTTGTTGGTTTCGCATTTTCATTTTTGTTATTGCTATTTTGGCTTCAATAACGGCTGCTTTGGAATTAAGGGTGTGCTCCTTTTTAGGAGTTAAATAATTTCTAAATTATGTATACTATTATGTACTTTAGCCAATTAAATGTCCATTATTCGATATAGGCAAATTTTTTTGGTCCATTAGCCTTTAATTTATCAAAAACAAACATATTTCCATCAAGATTTAAAATTTAATTAGCACGTTTAATATTAATAACTGTCATTATAATGATACTTTGAGGTTAAGTTAATGACTAGCATACAAAACACTAATCATGTAATGCACTATAACAAACTGTTTCAAACCCTGTGAATAACTAACAACGTATATTTTCATTTTGTAGTGTCACGGTTTGTATGAAAACAGTGCAACATTGTAAAATTTCAATACAGTAATCTAACAAGGAAAGGGGTGGACACTGATAAAAATTAACATGGACAGCATATGTATCTCACAAAAACCTAGCTTCCATCTTTCCGGTTTACCATCAGTATGACCACATCAAAAAAATACAAGAAATATTTGAAAATTAAATGTGAAATGTAATAATGTAAAATCCTTCAAAGAGCAAAAACTTCTTATGAAATAAAATACTAGCGAAGTGATTTTCTCTCATTTGAACTAAATTCATGGTATACGATAATACTGATAACCATAGGCGCAACTAGGTGGGGGCTAAGCCCCCTCAAAACCACTCATAGCCCCCCTAGATTTTTTGAAAATTGCCAAAGGTTAATATATTTTGCAGAGGCTAAATTAATAAATAATAATTTTAGCCCCCCCCAAATATTTTGTTCTAGTTGCGCTTATGCTGATAACTCAATAGTTTTCTCAAACTTTAGGAAAAATTTCCAAAAATTTAACAAAAACGCCTTAAAACTTAAAATGCCTTTTTTAAAAATACAATTTTAATAAAAATGTATATATAGATAGACAATAATAAGAGAAATGTTTTGGGCCAAGACAATTTTGAAAATGAGAAAAAATATTTTTAAAATGTATTCATCAAATTTTTTTCCTGTTCTCAGTAAATAGTAGGATATCTAACTGGCTGAGTACAAAGTACATAATTTGATTTGTAATATTAATAATCATTATAATTTTTAAGTAAAATTGTGGTGTATAAACTGAAGCTTCACTCAGAAATGTTTCTGTTGAAGGTATGTTTTAGTGTTGCTGGAATTTTTTTTTCTAACATATTTTTTCCTCATCAAAATTTTATTTTTATTTTCTCAGCATCTCAACTTATAGTGAATTATAAAACTGGCTGAAGAAAGAACTATATTTTTTACTTTGCTCAGTTAATAGTAAAATATAAAATTGGCCGAGTATAATTAATATATTTTTGTAATTATAACCGAATTTATAATTTTTATATAAAATTGTCTTAAATATTGTTTTATTCATATTTTCCCTGATATTTTCGTCTAGAAATACTTGTCAAAAAGTTTTGAGCGGATACTTTTTAAATCAGAATTTTGCCCTGAATGGTAATAATAAAAGGTAACTTTTCGAAACTTTCAATATTATTTCAGAATTTGAGTAAACTAACAGGAGAAAAAACACCTTACAATTACTTTATAAGATCAAAAATTTAATTAATAATTATTAATTCTATACGCTACTAGGGTATTCTTCGCTCCTTAGGTATTAGATCCACTTGGTAGGTATAATAACAATATTCTAAGCAAAAAATTTTAGTAACAAAAAGAATAATAATAGTTGACATTTTTCACACACCCACCAAGAGTATCTGACCCGATGAGGGGAGAATACTTATGATGCAAATCTTGTCTGGATTTCTTGTCTATACTTTACTTTAATATACTTTACTTTAATTTACCTAACTTTACTTTGTTTTATACAATTATTAAAGAAGTGGAAAAAAGATTAATTTACAAAATTAAAAAAAATTTGACAAAAAAAAGTGTAAGAAAACATCCAAAATTTTTTTTGCGCATATTCAAAAATTTCTCGTGTAAAAAAATTCTCATATTATTGTCTATCTATGTTTAAATCTGTATAAAGTTTGGATTAAAAAAAAAATAAATAGTTTTCGTGTCTTTTTATCAAATGTTGGGTATTATTTCCCACATTTTGAGAAAACAATTGAGAAATTTTGAAAAATGACCTATTTATAGTACCATCTAGAGGCAAATCTGGTTTCAAAAAGTACCTGGTCAAAGTTTTTGACAAGTATTCATATACAAAAATGTGTATATATTAAAAAATAAAATAAAAATAAAAAGGAGATGGACAGACTTTGCACCATAGATATACTTTGCTTTTTTGGTGGGTGTATTTTATTTTAAAGAAACTAATTAATTTCTTTGATAAAATGATTCTGAGCAAAAGTTCAGGTATTATCAAACACCACATAATAATAGTTACTACATTACCACTGTTACCATGGTTACTGTGGTTGTCATAATTACCCTATTATTTACTATTATTATAGTACCCTATTATTATAGTTACAGGATAGGTTAAGGGTATTAAGATGAGTAGGGTTCTGGATTTTGGTGGGATCAGGATTGAGTATCCAACAATAGCGAAAAGTATACCCTTTAAAATAATACAAATTTTGAGAAATGCCAAGTATAAAGTACAATATAAGGACGAATTTCGATACAAAAAATGGCTGATCAAAACTTTACGATTAGTATTTATATATATATATATATCAGTATTTTCTGCAATAATGTTTACAGAACGGAGGAAAAAAACAAATAAATAAACATCAATGTAAATTCATAAACTTCTTCGTTCCGCTATGAATCTAAAATAAACATCATTATAAAGACACTAGCTTACTTGCTCTGCACAGAATCTTATACTATTAATCTCAGTAATCTCACTAACTTTAGATAACTTACTCGGCAAGTTTTATATGTCACTATAAACTAAAGAAAATATAGTGTTTTTATAATCCTTGATCAGCAACTTTTTGAAACTAAATTTGCTTCTTTTCTTGGTACTTCTAAAAGATTACTTTTTTTATTTCTCAACTCTTAAATTTATTTTTTTTAGAAAAAACCACTCAAAAATAAGTTTCGAACAGTAACTCTTTGAATCCCGATTTGGCTCTAGACGGTATTTAAAGGTCATTTTTTGAAACTCTAAATAGTTTCTCAAAATTTGGGAAAAATTGCCCAAAATTTGACAAAAAATACTTCAAAACATTCTTTTTTGAAATTTTTATTTAGATAAAAGATATTATAATTAAAATTTATCTAGATAGAGAATTTCATCGCGGAAATTTTGGTAAAAAAAAATTTCTGACAGACAAAGAATTAAATATTTTACAAGGGTTTGATTAAAAAAAAAAAAATTGCAGAAATACGGACAAATTATTATGATATATTTCTAATTAACACTTAAAAGGTTGGTAAGCCATGTTTTTTCTTTATCTTAAATATTTTTCAATGCTCAATACGATGGTGTGAATTAATCCACGTGCATCAATAGTTTTCTGATTATTTTATTTGATTTTGAAAATTCAATATTTTCGATTATTTAAAATTTGATGGTACCGAGATCGACTCTTACCTAGTAAAATTAATATTTTGCATTTTTTTTAACCATGACAGACCAGAGGCGACATAATGAACATTAAACAAATTATATTATAGTGCATAAATGTTGAATTATGATAATTAGAGCCGCTTTATTTTATTTCAAATTATTATGATGTTTATATTTTATTGTAATTTGAAAGTATTTATAAAGTGTTTATTAGGTGTATGTGAACATAAAAAAATCAATTTTTGTTTTTTTTAAATGTTGTATATAACAAAATAATTTTTAGTTCAACATTTAAGTTAAATTTTTCAAAATAAATAATTATTATTGTGTATTAGTTGAAGCTCCACTCAGAATCATTTTATTGAAGAAATGATTTGTTTTTTTAAAATTCAACATTCCCGTCTAGAGTATCTCACCTAAAGTGTGAAGTACACATGATTTTATTTTTTTATTTGTACACGTTTCTGCATAGAAATATTTATCGAAAAGTTTCGAACAGTAACTCTTTGAATCCCGATTTGGCTCTAGACGGTATTTAAAGGTCATTTTTTGAAACTCTAAATAGTTTCTCAAAATTTGGGAAAAATTGCCCAAAATTTGACAAAAAATACTTCAAAACATTCTTTTTTGAAATTTTTATTTAGATAAAAGATATTATAATTAAAATTTAGGACCAAAAAAATTTTGAAAATGTAAAAAATTAAATCTGTCTGATGAGCGAAGTATATTCACAGTGAAAAGTATTTCTGGATTTGAACGTTTTTCTTTTTTCTCTTTTTGAAATTACTCGCATATAGAAAAACTTGTTCAAAAGTTTCATACACTTACTTTTTACATCAGAAATCACACCCAGATAGTAGTACAAATAGGTTATTTATTCAAAATTCTTTTTCCAAAAAATGAGATAAACCCTTCGAGAAATTAAGTACAAGTAGCAAAGTATGTTGTAAAAAATGAGATTTTCATAAAATCGATTTTATTAATTTCCTTAACTCCATAACTAATAAGTCTAGAATCTTGTTAGAAAAGTATTTCTATAAGCAAGTGTTCACAGAACAAAAAAAGAAAATAAACATCATTGTACATTTATTAACTTCTTCATTTAGCTCAGAAACCAATACATGGAGGGTTCCAGTAGAAAATTTTATTCACATTATTCTTACAGCGATAATTTTACAGAATTCACAACAATTTAAAAATAAAACAAAAAAAGCTGTATCAAATTGTAATAAAAGCACTTAAATAAACTGTAAACTAAATTTTATAAAATTAATTTAGTAACTCACTTGAAAACTAATAGAACTAAAAACTTGAAATGTTCAACTATTATCAAAAATAGTATAATGATATTGTTTGTATATCACTGCTTTAAAGTAAAAAAATTAAAACGATTCTTCTTATCTTTTTTTGATCTTGCATAACTTTTACAAAAGACACAAATATGCTTTTCAATACATTTTTTCATTAAATCCCACAATTTATAGGTATTAAATCATTTGTTCCATTAAAATTGTCTTACTGATTTGGATAGAGTTCATATTAGCAAATTGTATTTACTGTCAAGTGCACAATCTATTTTCATAATATAATCTGTGACTGTGTCATCAAATTTATAACTTAAGCAATAATAAATAGGCATACTCACTAGATTAGATATTCAGAAATTATTCCCCAAAATTGAAAAATGATTTATTGTAGAGTAAAAGTAATCTTCGCAGTAATTTACAGAAATTGTTCATATTATACCATTGATTAAATTTAAAATTTAAATGCATTTAATAATAGGCACAACTAAATAGTGATTGGAGGAATTTAATCCTCTCAAATCCACTCAAAGACAAACAAGATCTTTATAAATTGCATTAGGTTTATGCCATTAAAGAAGGCTAAATCTAACAAAATATTTTAGCTCCCCCCCCACAAGAAAAAAAGGAATTGTTTTATCCTAAATATGCCAATGCAGAGCTTTAACTTGATTCTACTACTTCAGGTACAAGAGTAGTCACTAGGATATAAATTTAATAGTTTATATACCTTTTAGTATAATAAATGATAAATATAAAAAAAATGTTAGAAATTTAAATTTAAAAAATGTAAGTCCCTTTTATACACAAAATATTTATAAAATAGTTGCCCCTATTGTCCAATGAAATATTATGTAAACCATGAATGATGAGGTATCATTTAAGACTTATTATTTCTTAAAGAAAGGAATATAATATGCCAACTGTACAATAAATAAACAGAATTATATGCACTATTACCTTTGTTATAAATATATATATATATTATATAATTAATTGTGTTATATTATAAGTTCAAATTTAATTGGTAGCATATTTAATACATTGATTTATATAAAAATGAAATTTGAAAATAAAGTTGCGAATTTCATTAATTTTTTTTTTTTAACCTATTTAATCATACATAATTTACATAAAATGTTTTCCCTTATTTATTTATACTACTTTTCCTACCCCTGGCTTTTCCCCATTAAAACAAAGTGCTCATTTGACTTTTGTATATCATTTTTGTCAATGTTTGCCTTGTTTTTTATTCATTCATCAATTTTATATTAAATTGTTTCAATAAATTAAAATACCTGATTGCATGGTACCGAGCTGTTCAAACCACTTTAGAATAGGGTTTGGTAAGGGGGTAAGGCTGACTATTGAAGGAGGGCAGTCATTGCATGTACACATTCCTTACTATTTAGTATTTTAATTTTATAAAAACACAATAAAAACATTGTGATAATTTATGCAAAAGCATGAATTTATTCAAAACATTTTCTCCACAAATATGATGAAGAATAAACTGTTGATACAGATTAAGGCAGGATATTCCCTATGTAAAAGAACCCACAAAATATCTAACTCCGCGGAGAATAAGTAAAGTAGAACCTTGTTAATCTAATTAAACTAACTGGGGCTCTTGCCGAGTAAAAGAAAGTTCAGATTAAACAAAAGAATAAAAAATACTAAATTATTATTATAAGAAATTGTATAAAATATAATATTATACTCTTTTTCAGGTTTATTTAAGTGTATGGCATAAACTAAAGTAATTTACCAACATATTATTGAAAGACTGAACAGATTGAGCGAAGTCTGAATTAATGTAGTCTGGATTAATGAGTTTCTACTGTATTTATTATAATTCAAATATTTATTACAATTTTTTAGTATAGCAAATGATAATTAATTTAAACATGACATGACCATTGTCATGTCATGTTTAAATGCCAAGAACTAATTATGTTTTTAAAATTATTTCAATATAATTTTACACAAAATCATTGTTCGAATATCTTAGATCTCATCTTTTTAAATAATGAAGACATATACGTCTCCAAAACTTTATTCCCTCTTGTACCTATTGATATATCTCACCCACCACTCCAAATAGTTGGCCCTAAAATTAACCCCATTAATAATCTAAATAAATCAAAACATGAATTTAACTTTTCTAAAGGTAATTACATCGCGATGAATGAATATTTGTGTTCCATTAATTGGAACGCTATACTACAAATTCAACCTACAATTTCTTCAGCATTAACCACATTTTACAATACCATTCATAAAGCTATTAATTTATTCATACCTAAAATACCCCTTGGGAACAATACTTTCCCAAAATGGTATAGTTTAGAACTAAAAAACATGATTTTTGAAAAAAAACGATTTCATAAAATGTTTAAAAGTACTAA
>JAIPRM010015275.1:0-10250 GCA_025469315.1 Stegophylla sp. TES_Ste_2020
TTGATCGAAACTTTTGGACAAGTATTTCTATACGAAAAAGTGTTAACAGAAAAAAAAAATTAAAAAAAAAAAATAAACATCATTGTAAAAACACTAGCTTCTTCGCTCCCCACAGAATCTAAAAAAAAAAAAAATGATTTAAGTGATAGAAAAAAAGGCAAATTCGGATAACAATATTTAACGCCCGTTCAATTCTCTATGTGTGAAACGTTTCACCACATTATCGTCCTAGTCGACAAAAAAAAAAAAATATATATAATTTATTTAATCTGTCACATACGCGCAAACGGAGGACGTCGATCGATTTTGAAAACACGAATCACGTCGACGACATTGATCGAATTAGTCGAACGCGTCAACAACTGTTTGATTACATTGAAACGACACGTATTGTGTTCGCGAGAATCAAAAACTGATCACGTTTATTTAAATCGTATTATGCTCCCGCGACGTGGATATTAGCAATCAGAGTTTTCGCGCTATTGCAATTAGTAAAATAGCTTATATCGAGCGCACATCTTTGTGTTATTTATTACATCAAAAGTGTCGTATACGGGAAACTCGGTGTAAATTAAAAGTGTTCCGTTGTGACATATAAAATATAATCTCTCTAAGTATCTTTTTTAATAAAACATATAAAAATAAAAATTCGAAGAATAGATATATAGTAAGACCAATACTATAACGTTATTACTACTCTGTCTTCAACAACAAATAAAATAAAAATTACCAATACAAAAATGCGAACACGAATAAAATAAAAAGCTTGACTTCAGAAAGAGAGTCCGACCATCACTCGGTTCGACAAAACCTCTTATGGTTCTGAATCTTATCATTTCTTCAGTAAAACGATTCTGAGCTAAGCTTCAGTTTATTCGAAATAATTTTATTTAAACAATTATAAAGTTTGTTATTTTAATAAAATAAAATAATTTTCCGCTCAGCCAATTTTATATTCCAGTGTTAACCGAGGACAGAATATAAATTTTGAAGAGAAAAAAAGCCAAGGAAAATAATTTCCAATATTTTTTTTCAAAATTTTCCCAAAAATGTCTCATAATGTTGTTTTTCTATATTTAGATTTCCATAAAGTTTGGATTAATAAAAATAGAATTTTCTATTAGACTTTTCGTCGGATTTTCAATAGTTTTTCCCAGAAATTTCGAGGAAACTATATAAAAAATAATTTTTGAAGAATTATCTCTCAAAAATACCGTCCAGGGGCGAATTGTGATTCTCAAGTAGGCCGATCGAAACTTTCGGTACAAGTATTACCGCACGAAAACGTGTTTAACAAGAAAAAGAGAAAAAGAAAACATATTATCTTTGTAAAAACACAAAACGAGTGAGTTTTTTTTCTGTTTTATTCGGATTGCGATTCGGAAGCGGGCCGGAAATAAATCAGAATACAATCGGCATCGCGATTACGGACGGCGGTGAGAACAGCTCGCAAGAGTATCGATCCGAGAGAAAAAGCCGGAAAACTAGGTAGGTATAGTATTATTATTATTATTATTATAATACCCAACTGCGCAGACGACGTGCACGTGCGGGCAATAAAGAGGGTCACGACGACGACGAGACGTGAGAGCGTAGCGTGTCGCGACGCCGTATAAAAAATGCCGGGAAAAAGTATACTCGCGGGAAAAATTGGCGTTGATTTTGACTACGGGCATTTCGCGCCTTCAAAATACGTGCAGCACCGAGTTGCAGAGGCGTGTTGTACTACAGTCGAGCGTGGGCGCTGTGTGATCGGGGGGTGTGATGCAGGACGTGCGGTACACCCCCAGAACGCTTAAAAATAAAAAATAAAAGTGTGTAATTCGCTCGTCGGGGGGGGTGTTCTTCACACGTCGAGTGGGATTCCCTTGACGGGTGTATAAAAATACACTTCAAACAGGTATTGAAAAATTGGATCCATCCTATAAAAAAGATTTTGGCGTAAGAAAATTTAGAAAATGTGAAAAAAATTTTTGGACATTTTTTGAAATCTTTGCTTTTTTTTTATTATTAACTTCCTTCGTTCAGAATCGTTTTACTGAAGAAATGATTTATCGTTTCTTTAAAATTTAATGCGCACGTCAAGAGAATACCACCCGTCGTGCGAAGTATGTCCGGCCTATAAAAAGTATGTCCGGCCTTTTTAATCGTATAGTTTTTATTTTAAAAATTTGAAAGAAAAAACAATATCTTATTTATACATTTGTGTGATTTATATATTGTTAAGGTCATTTATTATAGTCTCGTTTTTATATTTTCAGGTCATATAATATATTAATATGTATCTTTTTTACCAGTAATTTTTTAATGTTTTTTTAAACGCCAAACGGTCGTAAAAAATATTACGTTTAGGACCCGAACGACGACGACGACGATGAACGGCCGTCGCGGTTCGTTCGGGCGGAACAGTAACGTTGACATCGTTAATCGCCGGCGGCTGTGGCGACCGACCGGTGGCGGCGGTTGCGGTCTCAGTGGTTAGGAAACTTTAACGGCGAGCCCGCGACACCGGTCTAAAAACTTGTCACGCGTTTCGGGTAGCACTCGGACGAGTTGGGGGGGGGGGCATTTGTTGCGCGCGTACCGTTTTAATAACATCTTTTCATCAAACACTTTTGTTCGTGTCCGCGCGCGTGCGGGCAGTTTGATGTGGTCATGGGTGTGGTGTGTATACGGACGGCTCACACAGATACCGAACTGCGTCTTACACCGGATCCGGTACGTCCACCACTCTAACCGTTTGTCGAAAACGTCCCCCGTGCCCGTTAGAGAACGGGGAGTAATCCGAGTTCGCGATTAGGTTAGCAGCAAAGACGACCGAAAAAATATTATCCGAATGGAGATTATGTGACAGTCAGTCGATGGTTTCTATCTAGATCGGAAAATTTTAATTGAAATAACACGCACCATAACATTAAGAAAAAAGATGATCGCTGCAATTTTATTAATCTAGAGAAATAAAAACGTAACTTTTAGTGTCTGAGCGAAGCAAAGAAGCTGGTGTTTCTGCAATGATGTTTATTTATTAATTTTTTATAGAGTAAAAACTAAATTTAAATAATAAGTGTACATAAAAATAAAATTAAAATAAAAAAATAATTATAATTATAACACTATATATTGTATAAAATATAAAATAAATAAATAAACTTAGTCTAGAAATTTTTTAACCTGATGATGATTTTTGAAATCGAAACCGGTTGTTAATGAAAAAAATAAATATACAATATTCCAAGCTAAGTTTATTTTATTTATTTATTTTATATTTTATACGACATATAGTGTGATAACTATACATAGATTTTTATTTATTATTTATTAACATTTAAACATTTTGTTTTGTACAACTATTATAATTTTTTTTTTCTGGAAACACTTTTTAGTATAGAAATAGTTTTTCATAAGTGTCAGCAGTTTTTTGTAACCAGATTTGCCTCTAGGTGGTACTTTAGAAAAATTTTATTTCGAATTTTTCAATTTCTCAATTTTCTTAGAGGAAAACTACCCACAAAATTTGAAATTAAAAAAATTTAACATCATCATTTTTTGATTCAAGCTGTATAGAAATTTAAGTATAGTTAGATAATAATATGAGAAATACTTTGAGCACAAGAAAATTTTTTAAATCTGAAAAAAATTTTTAGTTATTAATAATAACTTATAATACATTTTTAGATTCTGAATGAAGTGAAGAAGCTAGTGTTTTTACAATGATGTATTTTTTTTTCTGTGTTCAACTTTTCGTATAGAAATACTTGTCCAAAAATTTCGATCAATAACTTTTTGAAACCCGATTCGTCTCTAGATTGTACTCTAAAGAGGTCATTTTTTGAATTTTTCAATTCTTCAATGTTTTTTTTTTGGAAAAAACTACCTAAAATTTGACAAAAACGACTCGAAAACCATCATTTTTTGATCAGAACTTTATGAAAATTTAAACATAGATAGAAAATCCTATAAAAAAGATTTTGGCGCAAGAAATTTTTGAAAATGTGAAAAAAAATTTTGGACATTTTTCGAACATTTTTTTGTTTTCTTATATTATTAACTTCCTTTGTTCAGAATCGTTTTACTGAAGAAATGATTTATCGTTTCTTTAAAATTTAATACGCCCGTCAAGAGAATACCACCCATCGTGCGAAGTATGTCCGGCTTTTGTTTAGTTACTTGTTTGGTTCCAGAGAAAACGCTTAGTTACTCGGTTGTTTGGAATTTATAAATTATTTCCGATGACAAAGTATATAAGACAGTTGATAAGGAGGTGTTGGAGCCGGAGCAGATTTAGTAACTTACTACCCCTATCCTAAATAAAAAAAAAGAGATATAATATGTACAATAAAATTTCCTTACATAAATATATTGAGGTCAATGACATAAGCTATGATTTTGATGAAATCGACAATTTCTTAGGAAAAAATAAATATTACTTTGCGATAAGTAAACGAAAACAAGAACCCAATTACATTATTCAAATAATTAATCATCCAGAAGTATTCTAATTCTTTTGAAAATTTTTTGATCTCTATGTTACACTTTAGGTGAAAATGTCAAGTTACTTCACCTATTAGTTTTGAAGTTATGGCTAAATTATTAATAAAATCGATTTTAAAATATAAATGTGCAGTTTTCACTCAATTTTTCAATAAGTTTTCCTTGTTTTTTTTTGGAAAATATCGAAAATACTTAAAGAAGGTCTCGTTAAAGTACTTTCCGATCTATCAAAATGATGTAATAAACTTTCAGTAATAGTATTTCTATGCGAAAAAGTGTTTCCTTAAAATGTAAAACAAAATAAATAACCATCACTGTAAAAGCTTTCCCGATCCTCCACTCAGAATATACAATTAAGTATTTTATAATAAAATAAATATTCATTACGATTTGGCCGCCTCTCTTTGCGACCGTAATTGATCTGTGTGCCTAAAATCCGTTCCTGCATTTGGCGCGAAAAGGTTTGTTTCGCATGTTTGATATAAAGTTTATAAGATTTTGATTAGTGCGAAGAACCTAATGAATTTACAAAGATTATAATTTTTTTTTGCTTTCTATAAGCACTATTGTGCACGGAAATACTAATACGTACAAAAGCTTCGATCAACAATTTTTTTTTTTTTTTTTTTTTTTTAATTTCGGCTCTAGACTGTACTTTATGCTTAGCATTTTTTGAAATTCGCGTTATTTCAAATGGTTGACACTTGTCGATTGATTATTGGTCATTGTCAGTATCCTCCACTCCATAGTCTCCCCTACCCTATCGATTCCTACCCTATCGTGGACACCGTGGAAACATTATTGTTACGTGGTTATTGTATAACAACTGAATTTCTGTATAGAATTGTTTTATTGAAAACATTTTTCTTTAGAATTCAATACACTCACCAACAAATATCCCACCCGAAGAGCGAAGTATATTCGTGGTGCCAAGTATGTCCATTTGCGTCAAATTTACCAATCATTTCGTCTCCGTGAAAAACAAAAAATCTGATGAGTGGCGTAGGTTAGTTCACCGGGTGTTTGGTCGACTTCGAAAATCCCAAAAATTTTCTCGGCTTGCTGTGCAATGTGGGAATATTTCGGCTTAATAATCGACTTGCTGTGCAAAGTGGGGACATATAAAAGTGTGCACACAATAAGAAGTGGCGACTACTGTATTCAAGGCCGTAGCCAGGGGAGGGGTTTTAGGGTTCAATCCCCCCTGAAATTTATTTTTAAATCAAAATAAATAAAAATTATATAACAATATTATAATATTATTTTATATAAAATTGCATGAACTTCATGATAATGTAATTATTAATATGGCAAACAGATTTTGTTGAGATTTTTTTTTTTTTTGTCTTAATATATTTAGTCATAATACTTCTTTATAATCTAAACCCCGCTCAAAATGTCATACTGGCTCCGGCCTTGACTGTATATGGTACTTTTTTTGAGTTGTTTACTCAGGTAAATTTGGCGCAAACAGGTTACGGGTAAAAATGAAACTTTTTTATTTTAGAGCAAACGGAGTACATCTTTTGTAAAAGGGTTTTATTTTGGGCGCAAACGAGTAATTCCCATAACCGCGATGACGTTTAGGGTTTTTTCTTAGAGATTAAAACCATGGTTAAATTTTGCGATACACATGTGTCATGGCCGCCACTGGCAGTGCATATTATCACTCTATTTTATCAGTTATGAAAACAAAAATTTTAAATTCTTCATTAGATACACATTCATGGCTATGATATAAATCACTGTCAGCCGAGATTCCTTTCCATGCTAAATCATGGAATAATAAAATAATATGTGCGCAGCCCACAGTCGTCATGATGCGATCATACCTAGTTATTTAGCCATGAGTAAAAACCAAAAAATCCCCACGGGTTTGTTCTATAAAAAATATTAAACGTTACCTGTTGTTGCGCTCGTGCTCGAACGATTATTTAGAAATACACGAATAAACTGTTGAACGTGACGTATAAAATATAGAGGCGAAGAAAATTCGACTTGCCGCCGCTCCCTTTTCGGTTTTGTTCTTCGACATTAGCATAATATTGTTGGCTGTTGTTATAATCATAATAATAATAATAATAATAATAATAATAACACGCGCTTAAGACGTTTAACAATAATAACTACCAGACGTGTTTAACATAAACAGAGACGAGACTACGATTAAAAATTTTCCCAGGGTGACACTAAACCTAAAACCGGTCCTGCGAACGACCGAGCATTATAAGCGGGCTTAGAGTAAAAAAGTTCTATGATTTTTTTTTTTTCAAAATTGACTGACTTTTCCAAATATTCTTTATAATGTTTACATTTTACACGTCATTTTAAGCCAGAAATTAATTTAATCCGAACAATAGTCAATGAGATACACAAAGCAAAAAGGTTTTATATCTTTGAAAATGAGAAATTCGTCAATTTAATAGATATTGGATAAAACTTTTTTACTCTATAAATTTTCTTGAGATTAAAATGGTTCTATAATGAAATTCGAATATAATATGATTTAGAGTAAAAGAGACCCACTCCATCTTATTACTACCGATAGTAAAATAATAATATTATATTGGCACAATAATTATTTAAAATGTCCTCTTATCTAAAATGTGCGCATATTTGTAACTAGTTTTGCGACTTTTGATTAGCTGCTTACAGACAATAAAACATGTAGAGAGAAAAATAGTAAGTAAGATCTGTCTATATACTATAAACTACCACTTATCATAATATTAGTAATTGGAAAATACGAAAACCCAATTATTTTTTTTTAAACAATGGACTTCGAATTGCATTCTAAACATTTATATCACATCTTATGCTGCATTTACTAAATTTTATTTGCGTATTACTACGGGTACAGTCATGGATGCATGTAAAACTACAAAACGAAACAAAGGGGTACTTCCGATAGGTACTCGATAAATAATACAACTAAAGGAAACAAATAACAATAATATGATAATTCAATGTGAGTCAGTTGAATCCGTATCATTTCAGTTGTAACTAAGATCGTGACGTGACTGTTTGTTAGATATTAAAATAAAATTAGAAATTTTTCTTTGAAAAAATTAATTATCGTTTCTTTAAAATTCAACAGACACACCAAGAATATCACGTCCGAGGAGCAAAGAACGCCCAGGGTGCGAAATACGTATACTCCTTTAAATTTAATACGTTTCGTTTGATGTATTTTGAATCCAGCATGACCATCCTGCATCACACCGTTATTTAATCAGATTTTAAGTACATAATAATATGTCACGAATAATCATTAAAATATCCGACAGCTTCGTGTAAACGATTCGACAGAATTTTCTCGAGTGATTTTTTCAAATTTTTCCCGAGTTTTCAAATTACACGGGTAAGTACGGGTCGTGTAAGTGATGTGGTAGAGTATAGAGTGTATTTTATTAAGTACGACCGTTCAGACGTGCAGATGTAGATAAAAAAAAAGAAAAACAATTTTCTCCACTCCAGTCGGCTCTTGGCTATTAAAAAAAAAATAAAAAATTTTCCTTTATATAAAAAAAATGTCGCTATCCGATCTCCTTCCCTGCCCTCCGTATGTTCCCACATACCGCAGTGGATTATATTCTCTTTGCGGAACTCACTGTTTCCTTATCGGGTTTCCGGATCTTAACTGCGGCGGCGTGTTGTTATTATTATTATTATTATTATTATTATTATAATTCGTTTTGGGGTCAAATTCTCTGGTACTCGGACATCAATGGTTTTCAGCCCCCCCCCCAACCCCGACGAAACGACGCCGAAAGTGAATAACACTTGCGCCAGCGTTATATACGCGTTAATCCGACGCATGCGCTCGCGTCACGGATCCATACCGAATTAATTCAAAAATCATGGATCTATAGACGAGATCGATACACGGTCGATCCGAACGTAAAACCGAACGTAACGCGTTGGAATAGTGGTTGTCAACCTTTTTGAATCCACGGCTATTTTTGATTTTGAAAAAAAATATACTACTCCCATACGAACATTTAAAATAAACAAATTTTTACATATAATTTAATCATAACAATCTAACTTTATTCAATGATAAACATATTATGTAATTATATAAATAATATGAAACATTTATTTATCTTTTTTTTTTTTTGAGATTTATTTTTAGATTCTAAACGAAGTGAAGACGCTTGTGTTTTTACAATGATGCTTTGTTTTTTTATTTTATTTATATTTTTTTTTCTGTGAACACTTTTTCGTATGGATCTACTTGTCTTACATGTGACAAAAAGACTCAGAAACCATCATTTTTTTATTCAAAATTTATGAAAATTTAAGTATAGACAGATAATAATATGAGAAACATTTTGGCGCGAGAAAATTTTCAAAATGTGAAAAAAAAATTTTGTACATTTTTCTAACACTTTATATTTGTATTAATTTTTTTTTTACTTTCTTAATTAATTCGATAAAAAAAAAAAAAAAAAGAAGTAAAGTAAAGACTAGAAACCCAGACATAATTTGCACCACAGATATTCTTCGCTTTTCGGGTCAAATACTGTTGGTGTGCGTGTTGAAAATGAGACGACTATTATTGTCTTTTATATTATTAACTTTTTTCATTCGGAATATTCCTATTGAAGAGACTATTTATCGCTTCTTTAAAATTCTACAAATCCATCGAGAGTATCGCGGAAACTCACACATTTCGAACTTAGTCCTGCTGTTCTCCGCACAGACTCATCATCTCGCCAGATCCGTCGTCTCTGCAGGTAAATATAGCGGTCACTTTTGCACAAGTAAAACATTTTTCCGATGCTGCGGAAATTCTATCCGTACACACACAGACACACACACACACACACACACATACAAGTGCGAATTACTTACTTTGGAGATAAGCCAGTTCGCGCGAAAAGGAAAATGAAAATGAAATCCATACGACGATCATCGCGTGTTTTTCGGTTTCTGCGAACAGAGTATTATAATAAAGCCTAACGTTAATTTTCTGTCGCAATTGTTTAACAGTCCGAATGTTTTTTTTTTTTTGATCGCTCATATATATATATATATATATAACAATACGTATACGTGCGGCAAAGACCGGACACGAACGAGTGGCGTTATTTCGTCTCCGTCATTTTCGTTTTCGATAAAAACGTTTTATAGGGCGCGTTCGCCGAAAAGCGGTTAATTTAATACGAAATCGTCCAGTCGCGCGGTATTCGGTTTACGATTGCCATTTGTAATAATATTATGATCTCTCTCTCTCTCTCGCACAATACACAGACCGCACACTGAAAACGTTCCTTCTACACTTTGGGGGGGGGAGACTTTGTACTTTCGTCGAATTCGCCGGAACTCGACGGCAGGCACGTAACGTATTAGAAAAACAATTCGACAGGACGCGATGAAAATGTGTTATGGACGACGACGACGACGACGCGATTTGGCGCACGACACGACAACGAGTGACTATCGATTCTGCCAATACGGATTAGCTACTGATAGCACTAGATCAAATTTGCTAATGACACCCAAATCGATTTTAGATTCTGAACGGAGTGAAGAAGCTAGAGCTACTTTTTACAATGATGTTTATTCTTTTTTTTTCTGTGTACAACTTTTCGTATGGAAATTCTTGTCCAAAAGTTTCGATCAGTAACTTTTTGAAACTGGATTTATATGATAATTTAGAGAGGTAATTTTTGAAATTTCTTAATTCTTAATTTTTTTTTTTTTTTTTTTTTTTGGAAAAAAAAAATAAAAAATTTGAAAAAAAACAAAAGGAA
>JAIPRM010015276.1:0-10249 GCA_025469315.1 Stegophylla sp. TES_Ste_2020
CACACTTTTTAATATTTTATAATGTCAATAAAAAAAAAAAAAAGAAACCGAAAACGCGAATCGCGTTTATGATCCGAACAAAGAATATTTTTTGTTTCTTTTCCTCTTTTTTTTTTTTTTTTTTTTAGTTTTAATAACGTAATGGCTTTATAATATGTGAATTGAATTATTCGACTGGAACGACGGCAGCGGCTCTCAAAAGAAACTCGCGTCTTACCCGAAATCGTAATGTCTTAGTATAACTAAACGAAAAATTACTAGAGAAATTATTTCACAGAGAAATTTACATTTTTGAATATAAGAAATATTAAGGGAAAAAAATAGATTTTCAAATATTGTATTAAATCAAAATTAATAATTAAAATACTTTATAAAATATTTTATTTTTTTTTTCAGTATAAATCATTAACACAATTAAATGATAATAATATTAATTATTTATAGGTAAACCAACTGAGGTTATCTGTTATACAATGATAAATTTAAAAAGACAAAAATAAATTATTAAAAAATTAATCAAAGAAAATTATCTAACATGAGTGCAAACGGATCGGGACATCATTAAAATATGCGTTAAAAAGAAAAACAACAGAGAGAATAATAATTATAAGAAACCGCATAATGACGACCGTTGCCTTATTTCCGGAAGGATTTTTGAATTGAAATCGGTTTTAATTAATTTGTCGTTGAAAAAAAAAAAAATGAATAAAAAAGTTATATGTGTTTTATTTACTTGAAATTTTCACCAGTAATTTTATTATTATTATTCTGTTAATTATAATATTTAAAGCTACGGCTTGGACTAAAAAGCAATATAAATAAAGGTACAATTATCACAACATCAAATTATATAAACATAATCAATGTTTTGATAACCGAAGAAACATATTGAAATATAAATAATATTACTTATTCACTAATGCCAATTATTTCCAATCGATTAAATAACTCAAAAAAAAAAAAAAAATAAAAACCCGAGTTAAATAGTCAAAATAGATTTTTTTATAATTTTTCGTAACATTTTTAAATAGGAATCATTATTGTTTTTTGTTTAATATAAAAAAAAAATCGTTCAACAAAGGGTTAACAAAACTGCTTGTTTAACTTTCAACACAATATTTAGGGGAAAAACAATAAAATCACACTCTACATTCAGTCTAACTGTTTCATTTTTTGAAATTTTTATTAAAAAAATGAAACTTGCAAAATAAAGACGGTATTTGCCGGTGTTGAGTATCATCAAAAGTGAATTAGTTTAAAAATGAGACAATTGATGTCATTCAGATAATCATAGGCGTGAATTTTTACCCCACGCACCTGACTGGAGTTTAAACGTAATCAAACAAATCACTTCTAATCACGTATGATCAGTTTGTACTGATAATATTCAAAAGTACCCCCCCCCCCAAAAAAAAAAAAAAATGTTATGTCCAATTACTTTTTTATAAAAATACAACGTGACGGCGTCAGGCATATGCAAAATAGGTACATAACCGTGTTGCGGATCTCCTAAAGTCCGGTTTAAACGAAGTCAGTTTTATCATATCGTGTCGAGATTGCCTAACGCAAGGGCTCTCAACCTTTTGAAGTTCGTGCCCCCTTTTATACTGTTATATGGGGTCACGCCCCCCTTCCCACTACTGTGAGATTGAATTATAATATGTTATATACAAAATATATTAAATACATTATGGCTTTAATAATATTATTAATGTCGGGTATTAACATGAATATATTAGTTCACTTAAATTCTTCAGATTGTTGAAAATAGTATTGTTAAACGTTACACAATGATGACCGATAACTGCATACCTACTAACAAAAAAAAAATAGAATAATAAAAAACAAAATATACGAGTAGATAACCATAAACAACATTTTCATGTTCTGTGGTGAAATGAGGTTTCATGTGAATATTTTCAAACCTTCTCTGAAATTTTGTGACGCTTCTCTAGGGAGCGCGCCACCCAGGTTGAGAACCCTTACCCTAACGAGATTAAAACAGAAAAAAAACCTGTCAATTTTTTGTGTTTTAAGTAATTTCTTTATATTTTCTACAACGCTCGTGTTTTCAATTTATTTATTTAACGGAAATAAGTTCAAATTACATAACAAATTAATTATAATAATAATAATAATAATTGACAACGAACATAACTAATTAAAAATTAATAATAACTTAAAAAACGTTGAATACGTTGATTAAGGAACTACAAATAAATTATCACTACGCAATAAATTACCAGCCCATTTTATTATATAATTACTATTATTACTGTAAATGCATATAATTCGGTATGTGTTTATACATTTCTCGGTCAAAGTAATAATCAGTGCTGGGATCAGATAATTATTTCTTTTTGCTAGATAAAAATATACTTTTCTCAGTGAGAATATAGTTTAAATATTTTGCAAAAGTAAACTAGAAATATTTTTGTAACCATCAACATTTATTCGTTGCAAATTAACTGTTTGTCATAGATAGATATTAATCACATTATTATATTTCCATAGAAAAAAATACAGATAGATTTAATTAGATGAGTGAAAATTTTATCTTAGACAAATGTTTAAATCACTTATTATTATAATTTTTATTATTTTTTTTATTTAGATAAGATTCATAAATAATAATATTATTTTTATGGATGAATCTCAACAGTGGTAATAACCGGGTTTACCGAGTAATAACCAAGATAAAAATGACCGGTCTAGTAACCGAATCCAAAAATACCTTACATAAAACTTTGATACGTCACCGTTTTCTAAATCTCAAGTAAAATTGATGATAATATTAAATTCGATTTCAAATTACGACAAATCTTCTTATTCTAAATATTATCTCATGTGGTTGTATGAAATTATTTTCATTTATTGTTTATCCGAAAACATTTTTTCTATTCGAAAACGCAGTGGAATAAGCATAGACGTGACCAGACATTTTTAGCAAGAAATGCAAGTACCATAATTCAACCCCTAAATTGTTTTCCCAAATCATTAATTGTGTATAATATACATTTTTAAAGGAAAAAATTCAATTCTGAGTGGAGCGAAAGCCTATTGTTTTACAACGTTGCTTTTTTTTTTTTTTATTATGTAGTAGGGTCACTATTAAGTAGTGGTAAAACAAATCCGAAATCATCCCCCAGCAACGATATTGATCAAAAATCGTCTCTAAATAATACTTTAAAGGGTAATTTTTGAAATTTTCAATCGCTGTTTGGAAAACAAGAGAATATAATTCGAATTAAAAAAAAAGATATAATATGCCATAAACTTGATTTAAATTAAAACGGTTTTAGTTGTGATTCAACAACAATAATTGTACTTAAAACTACAAATTTACATCCAAATTTGACTCTATTTTCAAAATAAATACAATATTTTGTAAATAACTCGTTGTTTGAAATAATTTGTTTTATTTATTTTTTTTAGTTGTAATACAATTTTATAGGTATTCCTAATACCGTAATAACAAAATATTAAAATGTGTAATACGCACAATCCGTGGCCGCTCCTATGGGGAGAATGAGAATTATATTTACGGTACATATTATCTGAAAGAGAACTTTATTGGTATTATTTTTCCCTTTTCTCAAGAATCTAAACAAACTCTTTAATAAAAATTATAAAATACTCAATCATAAAATTGATTTTAAGCATAGATATTAAGCATTATAATATAAAATTAAATTATGCCAGTGAAGTACTGAAAAATATTTTTTATTTGTTATTTTTTTGGGAGGCACACCGTTTGCTATGTTTACAGTCATTACACCGTTATCATTTTATAAATTTAAATATTATAAATTATTCATAATAATACATTTGGTTTAACTTAAATACAAATCCTATGAGCATTTATAAAAGCATTTATATTTCTGAAGTTTCACTATTAGGTATGAAATTTGTACGATGCACTACAACGCATGAAACATTTCTATAACATTTTTGATCAATGTAAGTATAGGTTTTCACTTAATTTTCCACTACGGTTGTAAATGAAATATTTATTTTCAAAACGAAATATTTCATGAAATACTTCTACCTTACTGCTTATCAAACTATTTGTTGAAAATATTCAAATGCGCGTAGTTATTAACTTTTACCGCATACCAAAAGGGGATTTTCGATATTACTTTTAAGTATAAATATTGATCTGCGTTTATAGTACAGACAGGATTCAAGCGTTATATTTTTATGCTGAAAAGGATTTAAAAAAAAAAAAAATTATATCAACAACCCCGGTGATCCTTCATCCCCTTTTGCATTAAAACCCGTCGGTGTGAGATTAAACTTTAAAAGTGGTACTTTTGTAAGACGTGAGATTCGTGACTCTGGCGAGTTTAACGGACATTGTTTGGGCGAGCGTTATTACGTGGTAAATGAGGTTAGGATTTTAAAACGATATAAATAATAATAATAATAATAATAATAATAGCACATAAAATGGAGAGAGAAGAAAGAGCGAGAAAAAAAAACACTTTAAACTCTAAATAAAGCCACTTTTAAACGTTTTGTAATATTCCGACAAATTCTAAAACAACATTTATTGTTTTTTTACGGTCTTATGTTATATTACACGTTAAAAAAATGTTTATATATATATATATATATATATATATATGTATATATGTATGGCAATGGCCATCTTCCACACAACGTTGACGGTTGCCAATTATTTCTTCGAACATAGAAAAAACTTTTAATTTTCGCAGTCATATTAAGTGGAATAAATTATTAGAATATTATGAAATAAAACATTGTGGATAAAATGTTTTTATTTTATTTATTTATTTTTTGTGGGGAGTGCTTGTTACTCACAAATGGACGGAGTTGAAAAATCGAACAACGGACAGTAACAAATAACCTAAATAATATAACCACAAACAAAAGCTAAGATTTAAAGGTTTAAAACGTGCACGAAATTGTTTGTGTTTTTGATTAAAAATACTCATCTATAAGACAACTGTCACATAAATTGTAAAAAATAACCATGCTTTAACTCATAATTAATTAAAATTTCTATTCCTAAAATTACTCAATCCAATATTTTTTTGCTAAGATATCAAGTCAATTAACTCTATTAAATGAAATTTTTCAAGACAAAGTAGTGAAAATTATTCATCAATAGAAAATTCAATTATTTTTCCAGCATATTTTTAAATATCTAAAAAAATTCATTTTTTATGAAGTTAATGATTTTGGCCACTGAAACAATTAGTAAAATTTTCAATTGCCGTTTGCCAATGTACTTAGTGCTCTTTAGTTTTGATAAATTCAAAAAAATAAAATTAATCGTCTTGACCACTGAAAAGTATTCACTTTTGAAATCCAGCCTTGGTGTTATTAGCATTTTTTTTTTAAAAAAATGGAGTTAATCGGATTGGCTTCTGATAGTTTCACATAATTATGTCATAATTTATACTGAATATATTCAACAATCTGTCCAATAAAATCAACGTTTTAAGTTATAATGTTTTATAGATTAATCTAATAAACTGGCTTATCTGTCAGGCTATAGAATATTATACACATGAAATATTATATCATATTGCATTTGATTTTATTTCATTTATCGTACGGTTATTAATAGTATTTTATATTAAATTAAGGTCCTTCGGGTTTCTGTGATATTATTAATAAAAGTTTTTAAAATTGAAACATATGAGACCGTTCTTTGTTTATCCGTTTAAAATTTTCAAGAATAAATATAAGTAATAATAACAAAATTTTATTCCTTAGGTCACAAATATTTAACTGTTATATGTATAAGTAAACGAGAGTCGATTATTGGCTAACACTATTTTATACACCGAAAAGCTAGGCACCCGGTCAATTATTACTGATGAAATTTGTGTAAATTTAAAACATATCAAATAATCATTTGAAAATTGTCATGATTAGGTTATGTTGTATGTCTTAGGTGTCTTAAGACCCAAATGTTTCCTGTAGATACTAGTTACGATTGACCTGTTCGGCGAAAAATCGCTCAGTCAAATACACATGAGTTTAATTTTATAAAAGAATGACAATGTATGGCCCGCTTATTTTAGGTAAAACTAACGAATTTTTTTGAAATTCTAACATCAAACGGGTATAAAAAAAAGTTTACTAACGATTTTTGAGATTATTTCAGGTCAATAATTAGACCTATATATGATATTATGATATGAGTAAGATCATATTCAATTTTCAAGTCTTAATATTAAAAATCAAGAATTTTATTTCATAAAAACTAACAAAACATTAGAAATTTTCAAAATGCTGTACTCAACTCAAAATTGATAAAATCTTTTTGAAATTTTTTTGGAACTGTTCTCGAAACTATTTTAAGTGGTTGGTGAAAATTTCAAGTCCCTAGCAGTATTATTTTAGAAGTTATGTCAAAAAGTAATTTTCAATTTTACGGAAATTGCATATTTTGCCGTTTTTCGTCAAATTTTCGACAGTTTTTCGCCGTTTTTAGAAAAAATATTGAGAAACTGGAAAAATGGCCTCTTTAAAATACCATTTGGGCGTGATTTGGGTTCTATAGAGATGCTGATCGAAACTTTTTGACAAGTATTTCTATACGAAAAAGTGTTCACAGAGAGAGAGAGAAAAATAAATAAATTAACATCATTGTAAAATCATAAGCTTCTTCACTTCGTTCAGAATCTAAAATGAGTGTTTTATATTGAAATGTCCTAAATTTCTAGGCAATATGTTTTTTTTTTTTTATGCTTATTCAAATCGTCGTACATGCCATTAATTCCATAATGAACTAGGAAACGTATGATTTTTCGAAAAATATTGAGTTTACTAAGCCAAAAGTATTCACTAATGTGCTTAGCAAAAAGGCAGTAAGTGATTGCACTTGACGATTTTTTTGCTTAGTATTCGTTCACATAATTTCATTCACATAATATTTCTTTTTCTCCGAGGAAAGACACATATTAATCAGCCATAAGTGACATACTATCTTATTACCGTAAGGTACATACATATAACATACGGATTTTTTGCTTAGTAAAATGACATCTATTTGAATAATGTTTACTCAAGTCAGTTCCTGACATTTTACAGCTACAAAAAATGAATTTTTTTTAGATTCTGCATTAAAAATTAAGCAAATTTCATTTATTTATTAGCTTAATTTATCAACAACACAAAAACCATATAACAATTATTAAGAAAAAAACCATTTTTCACAAAACTATGACATTGACGTATACTTCCATTAGGCTTAGGAGAGAAATATGAGTATATGACTAGCATAAAAAAAAAAAAAGAAGAAAATTGTGAACATATAATTATACCTCATACAAAATAAAATTTTGTGTTTGGATTTCTATAGATATAATTCAAATTTTTATCTAATCTACAAACTTTTTGGTTGAATCGGTAATCGGTATATTATGCATGAACTTCCGAGCCCTAGTCTCAATAATATTATTATAATATGAATCCGTATAAAACGCTCGTCTTCCTGAATTCATCAAAAGCCTCCTTAAGGATGTGTCGGCTTTTGTTTGCCTTATCGATTGAGACGTCCTGCAACAACTTGTCACTTTTTTTAATAAACGATCGTCGCCAAACCGCCACCGCCGCCGGCCCCAGAGCCGCGTCACGGGATTTATTGGCCTTTACTTTGAGAATCATCAATTTTCGATAAATCTCATTTTCATGCGCACCCACCGCCCGTCGTGGATACCCTTTTTTTCCCGGGGATTATCGAATTTTCAAGATAATTGCGAAACGGGCCAAAGGCTTTTGATCGGCCCGCGTTTCGACGAAATACGGTGGATAAATTCGATCCCGTATGTCGCACGATTGTCCCCCCACCCCGCAAGTCTGCGCAAAAGGATAAAATGAGGTGTTTAATATCAACACAGTGTTCCGAGAAGTTGTTTTAGAGGGTGAAATCATAATTATTCCTCGAAAAAAACAATGATATATATGTAAATTTTTTAATCGAATATTTTTACACGTCATCCGAATAGTAAATATTTGTATTTTTTCAATTCTATAAGACTTTATAATATATACATTATACACTTCTCAAGGTAACTGATTATGACGAAGTAGCATCTTAACTGAGCATTTCTGCTTTTTTCCGCCCAATACACAGTGTTGAGATCATATAACTTAAAAGGTTCCCAAACTCTTTTTGGTACGACCCATTTGGTCATTTTTTCAATTTTAGCGACCCACAACAATAACCAAATGTCCTTTTTGTATTTTTTTTTCCATGAATAAGATACTGAATAAAAATAGCATTCTGTATTTAAGTTTTTATCGAACAATATGTACAACTGTTAAATAATTCTTATTATTCATTTATTTATTACAAAAAATGTGTGATAAATATTTAAAATTCTAGAAGTATGAACGATTAAATGAATATTACAAAAGAAAAAAAATGTATGTTTTATAAAAAAAAATCGGACATACTTCACTCCATACGGATTCTTCACTCAAAAAAAAAATTTCTTCCCCAGAAATATTTTTCCTATAATTGTCTGCAATCTATATTTAAATTTATATAAAGTTTCAATTGCATTTTTGTCTAATTTAGGCCTGATTTTTTCAAATTTTGAATAACTATTGAGAATTCTGAATAATAAACACCTTAGTACCGTACCGAAAAAAATAAACATTATTGTAAAAAAACTAGCTTCTTCACTTCACTCAGAAAATAAATTTAACGTGATCCACCAAAAATTTAATCACGACCCACTTTTGGGTCGCAACCCACAGTTTGGGAACCTCTGATATATTTAATAATTTATCTAGATTAAGATCAAGATAAATGCGCCAAATTAAATCTAAAGATGATGATGGATTTACAAAATTTTATCGTGATAAGGATCAAAATAAATATAACTGTATACAGATAAATTTCAAATAAATTCGTGTTTCATTTTGCGCATATTAATATGTTGTATATTTTATAGATATTAGGGAAAAATATATCTTGCAAAATATTAAAAACAAAATAAAAAAAAAAAAAAATTAAAAGTATATTCATTGTAAATTTCATATTATAAAAAATTTACATTAGGAAAAAAATAACAAAAGTTCTGTTAAAACTGATAAAAGTAACAATATTTTAAACCATATTAACCAGTTTACAGTTTTAACAGTTTTACCATGTAATACCATATAAAATTTTGACATACAACATAAAATCATATTAATATTTTTTTTTATTATTTAACCTGTTTAGTTTAGTACTCACGAATTCTCACTTTTAACGGTTATAAAAAAAGCACATTTATAATTTATAGGTTCAATAGATATATATGACAGGTTACGTTATATTCTCAAATAACAATAACGAGAATTCAAAGTTGTTTTAAATACAAATTTATGAAAAAATCCCAATTTCTATATTTATCCTAAAAGTAGTCGAATAGCTTTGAAATTCATTTTTGTATGTACAATATAATATGTTGATGATAATGAGTGAAAATTTCAAGTCTCTAGTCTTAGTTACTAAAATCAATTTCATGAAAATATCGTTCATTTTGCCGCCTTTATTCAATTCTTCAATAAATTTTCTCTGTGTCTATTATTGAGATTTTTGAAAAATTGCCACATTAAAGCACTACTGGAAACCGATTTCTGGTCTGGAAAGTTTTTGTAAGAAACTATTCGACGACAATTATTTCTACACGAAAAAACGTTTCCATAAATATAAAAATAAAAATCAACAAAATGTCAAAGTAAAAGCACTAACTTTTTCGCTCCACTCAGAATCTAAAACGTAGAATGATATAAAGTAATAGAATTAAAACATAAACTTTTATTTTATGCAAACTAAAATATTCTCGTAGGTTTTATTATTTACCAGTACAAGGCTGAGAATTATGATGGCATCGGGAAATAAAACAGATTTTTTTTTTTTTAAACAAAAACAAATCTTGATGATTGGCATGCTTTGTTCACTTGACGTACAGCTGCTACAGTAATACTCTTTGACCAACAAATCAACTTCATTCATGAACTTTTTTTTTCAAACAATCATCCCCGTTCTTTGATCATTCCATTTTTTGTTCCTAATTTATGCAAACCATTTTTTTAGATTCTGAACGAAGTGAAGAAGCTTATGATTTTACAATGATGTTTTTTTTTTCTTTTTTCTCTTTCTGTGAAAACTTTTTCGTATAGAAATACTGGACCAACAGTTTCGATCAATATCTCTAAAGAACCGGAATCATACCCAGATGGTACTTTAGAGAGGTCATTTTTACAATTTCTCAAT